>JANAVB010036020.1:9810413-9907921 GCA_029216955.1 Iris pallida | reverse complement strand
ACTAAGAAAAGAACGAAAATTAGGAGAAAAAAACTGTTGGAATAAAATCAAAACTCATATTACTTACTCGTCTCTATCATCAGCAAAATATAGTCGTAATATCTCGAAGAAACACTAGTACAATTGCTAGCTTCGAGGTTGAACCACTTATTAAATTTTTGGATGGTGTGACCGATTTTATTTATACGCATTCTTTTAGAAGGCTGCTAAAGACAGTTTCTTCTTCTTCTATAGCTTCCAATGCGAGATATCGGTCCAATCCTTTACTAGAGACTGTAGCTCCACGTCCTCCTCTTCGGAAGAAGATTCAACGAAACCACCTTCACATATTAAATGCTCTAGATGAAGATGCCTGCTTCAAAGCTGGAGATTCTTCAATCTTATCCAAACGCCGAGATAACTTAATTTGTTCAATTTTTATCTTTGCAACATCAGCTGAAATCGTCGCCAGATGTTCTTCAATCTTGCGCAACAAACGCGGAATGAAGGTTTCATTTGGATTTGGCATCCAATCTTCTACGTCTTCTATATTTTCTCCCGCACGAGTAGACATCTTGAGAACAAGAAAACTATTGTATTTCAGAAAACTATTCTATGTATTTCAGAATGAATAATAGTACTATGAAACAAGAAAACTATTGTATATATAGCAAGAGAGAAGTACAAAAAGTGAGGAAGATGGAAAGACAAATAAATTTCGAGACTAGCAAACAATCTACTAGCCGTTTGATTAAGGAGGGCTCGAGGAAGATTCTACTAGCCGTTTGATTGAGGAGGGCTCGAGGAAGATTCTACTATCCGTTTGAAAATTACAAAAGGTTATCGTGATCAACTCCAATTAAGGAACTCTATAAGAGGTTTAATTCCGCTTGATTGAGGAACTCGACGAAGTCCACCGTGAACCGGAACTTCTACTTCTTTTCTTCTTCATCTCCGTTTCTCCTTCCACCACCACCATGCCCTGTAGATTTATAAAAAAAATATTAAATTGTTAGATGAAACAAAAAACTAAATACGGAAAGATTACTAAATCAAAATCAAACAGAAGACATTCATAGAAAACATGAGATTAAAGATAAAAGTGTCACAGAAGCAACACCACAATTTTACAACAACTAAGCAGACTCTGCTAAGCAATAACTAAAATTAGGGATTGTGTCATCCTTGGATTTAATTTACACAAAGAAGAGATTTGAGAGAACGAGCTTTTGTAGGCTTCCTTAATGTACCATTCTCCGTCCTAAATGTACCATTCTCCGTCCATTCGTCGTATTAAAAGCAAAGAGAAAGGCCATGTTCCTTCTTGAAAGCAAAAAGAATGGCCATTCTCCGTCCATTCGCCGTATTCACCGTCCATTCGCCGTATTAAAGCAAAGAGAATGGCCATTCGCCGTATTCTCCGTCCATTCTCCGTCCTAAATGTACCATTCTTCGTCCATTCGCCGTATTAAAAGCAAAGAGAAAGGTCATTATCCGTCCATTGGCCGTATTCACCGTCCGTTCGCCATATTAAAAGCAAAGAGAATGGCCATTCTCCGTCCATTCGCCGTATTCACCGTCCATTCGCCACATTAAAAGCAAAGAGAATGGCCATTCGCCGTATTCTCCGTCCTAAATGTACCATTCTCCGTCCTAAATGTACCATTCTAAGTGTTAAAAGCAAAGAGAATGGCCATTTTTTGTCCAAAAAAATATTCTCCTCGAAAATATTATCTTTAGAAAAGTTAAAAAATAATCCGTCCGACCTCAGAAGTAGGTTTCCTCAGTTCACCACCACCACCATGACATGTAGCTTTATTAACAAAATATTAAATTGTTAAATGAAAAATAAAATTTCAGACAATGGCATGGACAGTAAAATTTTAGCGGCGCCGCTGGTACTTTTCCTTGTTCGAGGAGGTCTCGACGACGTCCGACGCGAAGCGGACCGATTCTTCTCGGCGCAGCTGGTAGTCCTCGTTGTTCTAAGGGTGCTCGACGACGTTCGATGCGATCCGAACCGTTTCTTATTTCCTTCTTCATCTCCGTTTCTCTTTCCACCACCACCAGCACCACCACGACTACCATGGCCTGTAACCCAAAAAAAATAAAAGGTTCAGATTAAATTGGATGGACTTTTGAGAGAGTAAATATGAGTTATTTTAGGGTGTTCATTGAAAAAATTAAAGTGAAGAATGACCTGCTAAAGCAAGTTACCAACAGGTCAAAAGTCTAAATCAGCATTAAATGATGTATCCTGTATTATTTTATCTGAATTAAACCTGAACCGTTGGATTAACATCCAACGGTCCAGATTCGGATGTATCGATACATCCATTTCCAGCGGATGTATTGTAGAATTTTCCTATATATATATATATGAAAGCGGATCAAAAGTCCTCCTTAGAAAATTTTCTAAAACCCCCTCACTCTCAGCCATAATTTAATGTTAATATTAATGTTAATGTTAATATTAATGTTAACATTAATATAAATGTTAATATTAACATTAAATACTAAAATTAACATTAAATTTAACATTAAAATTAAAATTAACATTAACATTAACATTGATATTAACATTAACATTAACATTAACATTAATATAAAATAAATAAATATTAACATTAACATTAATATTAACATTAATATTACGAATTAGAGTGAGGGGAATTTTTAGGGGGTTTTCTAAGGGGAGCTTTTGATCCCTAAGGGGGGCTTTTGATCCGCTCCGTATATATATATATATATATATATATATATATATATATATATATATATATATATATATATATATATATATATATTAACATTAATATTACGAATTAGAGTGAGGGGAATTTTTAGGGGATATGATATATCCCCTAAAAATTTCCCTCACTCTAATTCGTAATATTAATGTTAATATATATATATATATATATATATATAGAGAGAGAGAGAGAGAGAGAGAGAGAGAGAGAGAGAGAGAGAGAGAGCGGATCAAAAGCCCCCCTTAGAAAACCTCCTAAAAATCCTCCTCACTCTAATTCGTAATATTAATGTTAATGTTAATATTTTTTTTATATTAATGTTAATGTTAATGTTAATATCAATGTTAATGTTAATATTAATTTTAATTTTAATGTTAAGTTTAATGTTAATTTTAGTATTTAATGTTAATATTAACATTAACATTAATATTAACATAAAAATTAACATTAAATTACGGATTAGAATGAGGAAATTTTTTAGGAGGTTTTCTAAGAGGGACTTTTGATCCGCTTCCATATATATATATATATATATATATATATATGTATGTATATATATATATATATATATATATATATATATATATAATTCATTTTTATCGGATTCAGATCCTCGGTAGAATTTGTGCACCATAATCCTACACATTTAGAGAAACCTTTTAGGCCTAGAGTCATGTTCGGTTTGGATCGGGACGGTTTATCAAGGTTTGGGCTTCGGGTTGGAGTGGAATTTTGATTTAAATTCTATACTATGGAGGATGGTGGATCAAATAATGATGCTTGGGTTCAGATGAAATTATAAGTTATATATACTTGTAAAAACTTATGTTGCACGATTATTAAAAAATAATGAATAAGGACACCAAAAGGATAAAGGATACATACATTTTTGAATATGTATAAGATACTAGTCTATATTGTACGAATGGGAACACAAATACAAATATAAACACGATACGAATACGGATACCATTTTCTATGTATTTATATAATATAGGTAATAGTGAATGTTTTTAAGTTGTCATGTATTGTTAACTATAGAAAGTTGCATTGAGCACCCAACAAAGAATATGCTCAAGATTAGGGGTGCATCTTGGACGGGCTAAATCCGAACCCGATCGGGTAAACCCGCTAATGGGTTGGGTTAGGGTTGAAGATACTCGGGTTCGGACTTGGATATGGGTTAAAATATTTGAACCCGATCAAAAATTGGGTTGGGCTCGGATTCATGTGTCGGATTACCCGAAGAACACAAAATCCGACTCCAAATCCGATCCTCCGGACTTGGTCTTGGACTTCATATGTTTAACCCGAGGTCGGGCCGGACTTGGGCTCGGACTAGACTTATGATTCATCGAATTGGGCTCGGATTAACCGCAAGTCCGACCCAACCCGTCCGAGTTGCACCCCTACTCAAGATATCTATGTAGTAGAATAGTCATCCCTTACAAAGGAATCCAAATATAAGAACCCACTACAATCAAATCAAAGTGGATATAGGCCCCCCATGAGTTCTTAAAGATGCCAAAGCAGATTGCTACTTTGTGGTGGATATTAAGTCAATTGAAGAGGGAAGGCTACGAGAGATGCTCTAGTACTAGGGGGATGTAAGAAAGACATTACAATCTCCTATGGTAAACTTTAATGTACTTGTAATTGTAATATAATCCAAAAAAAAAAAAAAATTACAATGCAATTACGATTATATTACAGTGAACCAAACGGAGTCTATGTTTTTGTTGGGTTTGGTAGAGTCGCCAAAGAAAAGAAAAATTGAAAGTGTTCTCAATATAAAAATCATAAAATTGTATATTAAGCATCCATTTTTTCTTAAATTGTATCAAAAGTATAAAGTTTGGAAAATTTATAAACTCAGCCATAATATGTCCTAAAACGGTTTTGCATAATTTACGTCCCTCTGAAGGGCATAAATTCTACATTTTTTTTTTCCGGAGAACAGTGTTTTTCGAGAACATAAATACGGTACAAAAATGTAAATAAAAATTCAATTTTGTCAAAAAAGTTGTCACTAAATTTCGTCACTAAAAGCTAAAGTTTGTCACTAAAAACAAATTTTGCCATTGAAAGGTAAAATAATTTGTCGCTAAAATTTTGTCACGAAAAAAATCAGTTAGCCTTCACCAGAGGTAAATAAATATAAATGCAAAACATAAGCCATTCAGAAGGACGTAAATTTTGCAAACAAATTTATGTCCTTTCGAAGGACGTATTGGGACTGAGTTTATAATATTTCCAAACTTTATGTTTTTGGTGTAATATAAGAAAATTTTGATGCTTAATATGTAATTTTTTGTATAAAAGTAGGACCTTTTATGTTTCAAGTTTTAGTTTCCTTGTTTTCATTAAAGTAGCTCACGATATTAAATGGATGAAGTCGGGCCGACCCGGTAGGAAAAATAGTCCGGTTCGAACTCGGGTTTGAGGACTGAAAATCAAGTCCAACTCGAGCAAAGAGTGGACAAGATCGATCCTAAACTTTGATTGAACCTTAATCGGTCTGACTCGAGTTTGATCAGAACGGTTCCGAATTGATTTTTGGACCGCCTAACCCACTTCACATCAAAGTGTGTATTGGGCCGGTCCGGGTTGGTCCGGACCGGGTTGGTCAAAACCGGTCCGGGTTGGTCCGGACCCGGTCAACGGACCAGCCCGGCCCGGCCCACATTGCATCCGGGTTCAGGCTGGATCAAGTGTTAGAACCCGATAGTCCGATCCGGCCCGTACTCCCAACTGGGTTCAAGCTGGGTTAAACTTTTTCAAGCCCACGGTCTAGCCCGGCCCGACCCGATATACATTTGATAAAAATGCAAATTAAGTCGTGAACTGAGGATCTCCACAATCAATTCGTATAAACCTTTCTGCTAACCAAGAATTCCAATTTGATTCGTGTTTGAAGTGGAAACAAATATCGTATAAATTCAAAATTGGGTCAAAAGATGTCTTTTTCTTTTTAAGTTGGCCAGCCCACGGGCTAACCCGGGCCCGGCTCGGTCCGAACCTATCCGAATCTGGGACCGGACTGGATTTGGATTTTGTATTTTCCTGTTAGCCCGGCCCAACCTGATCCTGAATCTGGGCTGAGCCCGGCACGGCCCAAGTCCGATCAAACCCGATCAACAATGGACTCAGGCCGGCCCGGCCCACCTCACACCATGAACTTCACATCTTGAATAATAACCTTTATCAATCATCAAGAATCCCCTAACCATTCGGGCTACCATATACCATGTATGCTACTTTTTTCCCATACCTACTGGATAGTATGCTTGTTGTCGTAGTCCACAGTCAATGGATAATATATATACGAAAATGATTTAATTATTGGCAAAATGTATTTCTCGTGCCACCATGCTATTATTTTAACACAATAATCTCTTAAGTAATAATAGCAAAATTAGTGAGAGTGTTATTGGGCCTAGGCTATACTTACAAGTAGGGGCTGAAAAATAACATGGCGTGATAAACATAATTTTCTTAACAAGTCGAGCTTGAAAACACGAACTCAAAAAAAAAAATTAACAATCATGACTTGCAATGTTGAGACTACGTTTCTTTTAACTGCATGGCGTTTATGTTCGGAATCCACTGTCACTAACCTCGTACACTAAGGCCTCATTTGGTTCGCGGAATCTTCATGGTAGGAAAGAAAAATGATTACTTTTGGGAGAATTTATGGAATGCCCAAAAACTAAAAAAATTTTATGTAAAATCCACCGCTAAAAAAACTTTCATCGCGTGCCCAGAATTAGAGAAACTTATCCAAAGCGGATTCCAAATGACCCTTTTGCCCTTCCTTTTAATTTATTGAAAACACCCACGAAACTGCTCTTAAAAAAATGTTTCGATACTTCATCTTCTTCCATACGCTGCTCACTTTCGAATCTAGATTTTCTCCTCAAAAATCTTTAAAAACTCGTCAGAAAATTTCGGAAAGACCGAGACAAACGGCAAAAGTGCTAAAACGGAGGTCCAAACATCATTTTTTTGCGATTCTAAAATTTCGGAAGGCCGACTAACAAAAAAATTGTTACTTTCAGTCTCCTCGACGATACGCTCATTTTGCGACAAACGGGACCTCGTTTCGACCTCCCAGTCAAAAGTTATGGCCCTCCAAAGTTTCAGCTAACTATAAAATGCAGGAGAATGGCCATTCTCCGTGTTAGAACACAAAAAATATTAATTTCGCATGAGGGTGGTCATTCTCCGTGTTAGTAACACGAAAAATGGCATTCTCCGTCTTAATTTACATGGAGAATGACCATTCTCCGTGTTAGTAACACGGAGAATGCCATTCTCCGTCTTAATTTACACGGAGAATGGTCATTCTCCGTGCTAAATTACACGGAGAATGACCATTCTCCGTCATAATTTAGACGGAGAATGGCCATTCTCCGTCTTAATTTATACGGAGAATGCCATTCTCCGTGTAATTTAGCACGGAGAATGGTCAAGAATGACCATTCTCCGTGTTAGCCATTATCCGTGTTAAATAAAACGGAGAATGACATTCTCCGTGTTAAATAAAACGGAGAATGATCATTCTCCGTATAATTTAGCACGGAGAATGGTCATTCCAGTGTTAAAACGCAGGAGAATGGACATTCTCCGTCATTTTTTACAACGGAGAATGGCCATTCTCCGTCTTTTTCGACACGGAGAATGGTCATTCTCCGTGATATTAACACGGAGAATGACCAATCTCGTGTTAACATGGAGGAGAATGGTCATTCTCTGTATTAAAAAAGACGGAGAATGACCATTCTCCGTGTTAAAACCACGGAGAATAGCTATTCTCCGTACTAAAATGACGGAGAATGGCCATTCTCCGTCACTTTACCACGGAGAATAGCATTCTCCGTGTTAAAATCCATAGAAAATTATCATTCTCCGTGGTTTTTAACACGGAAAATGCCATTCTCCGTGGTTTTAAAATGGAGAATAGTCATTCTCCGTCATTTTAGTACGGAGAATGGTCATTCTCCGTGGTTTTAACACGAAGAATATTTTTTTTAGAAATTTTTTTCAGAAATAAAGAGTTTCGTTCTTCTTTCAAAACGATGATAATCCTTATGGAAAAGAAGAAGAAATATCTTCTCTCCACAATTGACCTAATCGTCGGAAAACTTCAAATGTCTCCACGATGAAGATGATGATGATGGTGATGATGATGACGAGCGATGATCTGAGTTCGACTGAAGAAAAGTACACCGAACTACGAACGATCTTTGCGATCTCTGCTGAAGATGAGAGAAATGGAATTCAGATTTCCCGTGAAGAAGAAGAAGACGAAAATCGCAATCCAGATCTGATTTTTTTGAATTCAAATACATATAGATGACCAATTCGCGCGGAGGGGTAGTTTCGGTATTATAAAAATAGCAGTTTCCAGCGGGTGGCATCTAAAAGGGAATCTTGGAATATTTAACGTGAAAATACTTAATTCTGGGTATTTCATAAAACTCATCCAGCGGGTGGGCATTTCATAAAAGTCCACCCCGAAATTGGATTTCTCAGCAATTTCCAGATTACTTTTCTATGTTTGGGTGTCAAAGGAATTGAGGAGGAAAGGAAAGCGATTTCCAAAGGAAGGGAAATTAGGAGAAAATTGATTCCATCCATCCAAGTAAGGAATCACTTTCCCACATTCAAGTATTCACTTTCCTTTCCAAATTCCTTGGCGTTCCCAAACATCGGAAAGAAAAATCAATAGAAATCTTAATTTCCCAAAGGAAAGAAAATATCAAGGAATTGATTTTCTTTCCCTTCCATTCCGCGAACCAAATGAGGCCTAAGGTTTCGTTTGGTTTGCGGAATGGAAGGAAAATAAAATTAATTCATTGACATTTTCTTTCCTTTGAAAAATTATAATTTTTTTCGATATTTAGAAATGCCAAAAAATTTGGAAAGGAAAGTGAATACTTCAATGTGGGAAAGTGATTCCTTGCTTGGATAGATAAAATCACTTTTTCCCTAATTTTCCTTCAAGTGGGAATTACTTTCCTTTCCTCCTCAATTCCTTTGGCACCCAAAAACCAAACGAAGCCTAAGATATTGTTTGGAAAGAGAAAAAAAATGGTGGAAAGAAAAATGTTGATAGGAAAATTAAAAGTAGTGGTGTTTGAGAAGGTGGAGAGAAAATTTTAGAGAAAAATTCATATGGGTCCCACCCAAAAAAAATTCTCCCAACAATGAGAGGAAAAAGAAGAGAGTTGGAAGGATTGTAAAAGAAATTACTCAACTACCCTTCAATAAAGTAAGTATTAATTATGAATTGAAAAAATCAAGGACTAAATGGTAAATATATCTTTCTCCAAAAATAAATAAAATATTATTTTTAAAATTTTTCTACCTCTACTTTTTGGTTATCCAAACAAGTGAAGTAAAAATTAATTTTACCTTCATTTTACTCTCCTCCATTTTTTTTCTCTCAAAATTTTCTTTCCCTGCTCAAAAAAGTTCCCAATCGCGCACGAACCCCGCACACCAACGATGCACACCACGTGCTAACCTCGCACTACCAACTCGCATGGCCAACCTTTCCTGACATGAACGTGCAAAATACGTCGTCAAATTGCCACTTTGCATCATTCGTCAGAGCTTGAGTCCAAGTCCGAACTAGGCCCTCCGAAAGGATTATCCAAAAAAAATAAAAATAAATATTTATTATGATACTTGAATCTTGCTCACTAGAAAAATCCGTCGTAATAAGCACTTGAGCTAACATACCACATGTGTACAAATCAATAAATAAATAATCAAATATAAAATATAAACACATGAAATTTGTCCCAAAATAGAATAGTCGAACCGGATCGTCTATGTACTAATCTCAACATCCTCAACATATTTTATTGTGTGCTCGAGTGTTTCTCATAGTGACTATATATTGTACATTATGATAAATGTCTCTTAAGACTTGAACAACATTTTCACATGAAGTAGAACTATAGTACGATACCGAATGAACTAAGACTTGAATGTAATACTATAGATACAATTATTCTCATTCACATAAATACATCAGTTGTGTACTGGTTGTACATTAAGGTCATGTGTTGACCTAAATTATGTGTATATGCTTTATTTGTGTCTACAAGTTTTATCCAAAAGAGATGGCATATATTTCCATTCATACGCATATATATGTGAGTTCTTTCATCAAAGAGTTTTAATTTCTTAGCATCAGGCTACTTTCTTCTTTGCTGTGCTACGTCGCTAACAATCAACCATGCACAAAAACCTCACACCACACACCAACCACTCATGAAGACCACACAGCCAACTCGTGTGTCTAGCCACAAGGCTACAACGTCCGACGTGTACGTACAAAGTATCCAATTAAAGTACCATTTTACGCCTTTCATACACGTAAGAGACCGAAAGCTCAAATCCAGATTTTTTTTTCCCACAGAAATTGTAATAAAAATAAGTGTTGGTTATGGGACTCGAACCTTATCCACCAATTTTTTTTTACCATACCACCTAAGCTAGAGCACAACATGTGCAAGTTAATAAATAAATAAGCAAATATTTAAATATTAAACATACATAAGAATTGTCCCAAAAAAGAATATTTAGATACTGTCATATGTGGATAGAGCTGTCAAGTGGGCCGGGCCGGCCCGGCCCGGGACAAATTTGAGTGGGTCGGGCCGGGCTCGGGCCGGGCCGGGCCTCTTGAGCCCATAAACTGTAACGGGCCGGCCCGGGCCAGGTTATGGATGAAAATATTAAGTCCAGTCCGACACATGACCCACGGTACGGTGGGCTTCGGGCCGGGCCGGGCTGGGCCGAGCCAGACTGGATCGGGCCGGATGCGATCGAATATAAGGGACTGGCCGGTCGCACTGAAGGCTATCATTTTGATTCAATTCAGTCAGTATATACATATATATCATTCATGGATGCATGCATGTATGTTGTTGTTGCAGCAACTTGCAACTAATATATATTTAAATGAATTAAATTGAATTCAGTGACAATACTGCTGTTAGTGACAACAGCATGCATGCATGTATGTTGTTTGTTGTGTACATATTTTTCTTTTCTTTTCCTTTCCTTGTTTAAGTGACAACACTGCTGTTAGCTGCCAGGATTTGGGACAAATCAAAGAGATTGTACATGAATGTTGCAACCGGGTCAAGCTTCAGGCCGGGCCTTGTGCTAGGCCGGGCCGAGTCAGGCTTGGGCTTCGGGCTTGGCCGGACCGGGCCTAAATTATGGGTCAATATACGTGGCCCGGCACAACCCAATATACGGGATCGGACCGGCCCGGGCCCACGATTAATCGGGCCGGGCCGACACATGGGCCAATTTTTCGGGCCGGGCTCGTGCTGGGTTGGGCCGGCCCGGCCCAATTGACAGGTCTATATGTGGACTAACTCCAACGTATATTGCAAGTTCAAACTCCAATAACTTCATGAAGAGTCTAAAATGTTGACGAGAGCGAAAAGAAACATGTATGTGTGTAACTCCACCTCCCTGATTTTTTTTTAAAAATAAATATAAATATGTGAAGTTTACATATTGAATTAATAAGTTTTGGTTTGATTGATTTCCTAAATAACTAGGAGATAGAATTTGCATAAAGTCTTTATGTTCAGCCCAATGGGCTTAACCCAATTCAACTAATTGAATTCCTTACTAAGTTAGTCTCTCAAAGCCCAGGGCCTTTCCCTTCTTCTCAGCCCAAACACTTGGCTACGAATTCTTTTAAAAACCTCTATTACTGCAATTGAATGGCTCATTTCACCAAGCCTACAACTCTTGAGAATTCAAATTTTTCCATCCGTTTTCTCTCTCCTCTAACAGAATTGTCAGAGAGGAACAGTGTGGAGATTTCCCGCCAGGTGGTAGCCTGAGCCTCACGCTATCCAGCCTATTTAACATCTCATCTCCTTTCTCTCCATCATCACACCATTGTTCCTGCAACTTCGATTCTTCTTCACCACCTCGATTTGAAATCAGCCATGGCGCTAGTTTGAAATTCTTCCCTGACGAACGTTCCTTCGATCAGGAAGAGCATCTGAACTCTGTGGGAAGCATGATGGATCGATCCTTTCCGCAGCAGTGATCAGCATTTTCACCTCCTCCTCATCCAACCCATCGTTCCTGGATCAACCAATGGGTAAGCAGTCGATCCTCTTATTGTTCTTTTAAATCGAGGCAATTGATATCAATTTTCTCCTTGAAACACAACGGTTGTGATCGAGCTAGATCTATACGAAATTCTTTGATTCAACAATCGGAAGAGAATACTCTGTTCTCGAATCAACTCCTTGTTTAGATTAGGATAACTTTGCTCTATTTTCTCAGATCTGGAATTAGAGAATCTATGCTTATTGTCTTTGTGTTTCCTTGAATGTTTATGTTTATTCTTAGAACTTCTGGATTGAATAGAGGGACAAGTCGTATTGGTTGAAGGAATATTGAGATAGATACAAAGTAAGTATCCGATCCTATAATTTCCAAAAATCCTTGTGTCTTGCCTGATGTGATGATTGAGAATTGATCATTCCTGTTTTATCTTGCTACTGTTTGATGTTTTGCCTCAAAAGAGATTAGGTTGGACCTAGTCGAGTAGCTGAGTATCAGTTGTGGCCAAGTGCAAACTCAGGTCCTATTCTTCAGGTAATCTCTATTTAATTCATTTACCATGTTAGCCAAATTAATTATTATTTTGAACAGTAGGGAAAGGACTGTATCAGGATTTAGTTAGGCTAATTAGGAGATCTTATTGATTGAACCTTATCTAAACATCCTTGTTAGGACTGGGAATTTATGTCCTATTAAAACTGGGTAATGTGGGTGCACTGTGCAGTATCCTATCATCTACTGTTGAATTAAAATGAGGGAGTATCTAAGCAGTGAAGGACTGAACAAGTGTATAGGAATGGAACCAACTAGGCAAGCACTGTGTTCTGTATCAATGCAGTATAGATTGACTTGTTCCTTGTAATTTTAGATATCCTGTGGGGGAATATATACTGTGGTTTGAAATATGATTCCACATACTCTGTCATGAGAGTAATCTATATGTTCCCATATACTGTTATGAGAAAGATTCATATGATTTCCATAAGCACTGTTGTGTGATTTCACATAAATTTGATGTGTGAATTCACATGGGACTGGTACTGGTTGATTAATTAGGACTAAGATGAATGGTATCAGCCATGCTTCAGTCCTATTTATGACAATACTTGTATCAGTCCTATTTTGGACTGAATCAAATCAGTGTACATCAGTTGGGACTTTCCAGGAATTCAACCACTGAGGATTATATGTCTGTGTTTAGGAAATAGGATTTGAGATGTACTGTAATTAGAACTAGGAAGGAGGTAGGCTATTGTCGAATTTATGCATGAGCTTATATGATTCTAACCAATGCAAAGAAGCATTCTGTCCTGACATCACTTCTCATGTTCCAGTTCAATAAACTGCAGTAACCTGGGACTCTTTAAACTGGGCACATCAGTTAGCTCTATGTCATTAGCTCTATTTTAAATAGCACTACTGATCCTTGGCATTTCACCTAGGGACCCTGGTAGCAGGAATGGAATGGAACTGATTTGGATTTGTTTTGGATTGGTTGTTTAGTATTTAAACTGATGGTTAACTTTCTATTAGTGTTTGAACTGGTAAATCATGTGCAATGTCTTGGAGGGTTACTTGAGAATACTCAGGAAACCTGAGAGCATTCTCAGAAGCCTAAGAATCTCAAGAAACCTGAGACACATGAATGAGAGGACTGATATAAACAATGTTGCCTCTATCACATTGTTGTCCTGCTTCCTATACCACTATATTGAAGTAAGTTCATGTCTTTCCTTAACAAGGAGTGATCCTTATAACCTATATGTGTAAGTTAGGATGATTTATCTTTGTTTGTATCTGCTATAACCTGAGAGTTGATATAGATGCATTGGCTTGAGGGAGCTGGCAGGAAATATTTGAGGTATAGGTCAGACATCAAGGATTTGTGAAGTCCTGTGTAATCCTTTTGTTTAAGCTTGAGATTAGGGTCTGGTTCTTCAAGCCTAGTATTAACTCTCAAGTCATTTAAAGACTAGGTTGAACGATAGGAGGTTAAATCTGAGACATTTGAGATTGCTGTCTCAGGGAGAAACCTGAGAGCATACTCAGGGGGAGACTTGAGAGTCTCAGAAAACCTGAGATACTTGATAAACTCCAGTGTAATCCTGAGTGTAATCCTGTGTAAACCCAGGAGTAAAATCCTGTGAATTCCAGGAACCCAGGAATGAATTCCAGGAACCCAGGAATGAATTCCAGGAATGAAGTCCAAGTTGAACCTAGAATAAGTTCAAGATTTAACCTAAGGTATAACTAGAATTGTATTCACTATTAGATGTATTGGCTAATCTGAATTTATGTAAATTAGCAATTGAATTCCCAATTACTTGAGTTTGCATAAGCATGGCTTTAACAATTAAGAAATCTCCACCATTGTTTAAGTTTACTTTTTGAACATTTGTTTCATAGAAAATCATGTATTTAGCTTTATTTAAAGTTCTTGTTAGTCTAGAATATAGTGAGTAATATTGATACTCTATAGGGAACCATAGAACTAAGGTTTATATTAGGAATAAATTGTGATTAGAATCTTTTGATAAACCAATTAGAATTAGCTGTTTATTAACCAACTTGTACACATCATTATTACATACAGGAGGACATCCAGTTTCTTGCCTACTTGTACTTTTCTGGAGCAAGGCAAGTACACTCTATGGTCTTGTGCATTTCATTATATCATGTGCTTTCTTGATTGACACATTGCAACACGTCATGTACTTTCTGGTGCTCATGTTCCTTGTTCTTATTACTTGTACCTGGAATGGGGAAATATACTATCTATGTGACCAATCCCAAAGAAACAACTCAGGTGTGTTTAGCTTAGACCCCGCATCGTGCACGCGGGTCCTAAGCCGCCCATTCATGTGCTTTCATGTGCTTACCCTAGCCAGTCACATATTTAGTAATATTTCAAATATAGTACACACATGTTCAGGAGATATACCTTGTACTTATTTCCTGTGATTCCATGATATCATGTTCTTTCAGGTGCTTACATATCATGTTCTTTCATGTTCTTAAATACCATGTTCTTTCATGTACTTTACACGATTTCCTTCATGTGCTTATACACCATGTTCTTTCCTGTACTTTACCTACCATGTTCCCTTGTACTTTCATATCATGATTTCTTGTTCATTACCTAGAATTGTACTTGCTCCGCTCCTGAATAGGATATGTTGCAGGTGAGATGGAGGCCTTGTGCGACACTTACTCAGGATATTGTTTTCCCTGCTGAGCCAGCTGGAGCTGCTTGTGACCTAGAGGCTGCAGAAGCCTAGTGCTTCTCTTAGTTTCCCTATTATTTTTCCATGTATTGAGACTAGCAGACTTCTTTCATTTGTTGAATGTAATAATTCAGATATTGTACTTTACTCTGGTTGGGACACATTTATATAGATGCTGTGATTTCATTCATGTTCATATTATCTGGTTAGTTTCCCTAAATTGGTACAACTTACTTTGTTGTGTCTAACAACAAAGACTGGACGTGTCCGACTCGTATCCGGTTATTCGGGAGCGGGTCGTGACAATGTGGGCTATCCTATAAACAAGTAGGGCGGTTTGAGCTCATAGAACTCAGGACGAACTTTTAAAATAAAGTCCTATATATATAATATAAAAAAGTTTTAAAAAAATAACTACAACCAATGGTTGAACTTAGAACCTTTAGTAAAGAGTCTAAAGTACTAACAACTACACCACAATAATTTTGTGTCTAAAAAGGCCCATGATATATAATAGTTCTATTTTGAGATACAAAATTATTAACATAATTACCTTTAAACTATTTTTTTCGGCCCCTCATGATCCGGAGGCCCTAGGCGGTTGCCCTGGGGCAGGATCGGCCCTGTAAACAAGACTAGTTAGGGATAAGCGTTCGGCTTACTCGGTATGAACCGAATTGAGATAGTCAAAACCAAATAAATCAAAATTCTAAAAAATCGAAATCAAACTGATATGCTCCAAAATCGAAATCGAACATTCGGTTGGAATATTTCTATTGTTTAATGGATAATGTCCAAAGTTAGAATCATGGTTAAATTTTATTAAAATTATATTTTTTCTACACGTATTTGTTGTAATTCAAAGTTGTGTTCAAAATTGAACTAGTTATTATAAAAATTTGCACCCGAATTCAAAACCGAAACTAGAATAGAATAATTTTTTTAGTATTTTTTAAAATTAAATTTAAATTAAATTTATTTCAAACTGAGTCGAATCTTTTATTCGGTTCAGTTAGGTTGTCTAGAACCGAATAATGGTCGCCTCGACGACTAGTGAGGAGCGGAGGGGACGGGAATGAAGACAAAAGCGCGAGCCTCCCTCGTGTCCAATCCGTGCGGGTCCCGGATCCGCCGAGGCGGGACCCGCAACCGTTTGTTACTACTCTCCTCTTCTTCTTCTTTTTTCCGGATCCGGACAAAACCGGACATCTATCGCATAATTTTCGGAGCACATGCTCGCTGGCGTCACCGTGGGGAGGAGGGGCCCACCGACGAGTTTTTTTTGTTTCGTGCACAAAATAGAGAGAGAGAGAGACTGAGAAGTTCGACACAAATTTGGCCGCGTTTGTGTACTCTTCCGCAGCATGAGGACAAAGGGGTCCGATAAGCTTCGGACTTAGGATTTTAAAAGAGTGCTTCCGTACATGCAAGTGTTATTTCCATTTACACAAAATCCTACAAAAGTTGCAAGAAAATAGATTACAAACTATGCTTGCGAGAAATACAGGGATAATTTTTCATTAAGTGGATAATTAAATCAGTAACTTCTACTGTATGGACAATTACAAAGCTAAAACGTCCAACTAGAAGCAGTTATGCGAAAATTTAGCTTATGCGCGAGCACATGTCACGTGAAACTGCAATTTCTGCATGAGCACTAGTCACGCGGAACTGCAATTTTTGCGTGCACACAGACCACACGGAGATGTAGTTTTCACATGGACAAAGGCCACGCAAAATTGTAGTTCTCGCACGGAACTGCAGCTTTCGCACATCAGTCACGCGGAGCCTAGCATATCTCACAACACTGTCTCGTGAAACAAGTACAAAGGTGAGCCATCAAAGTGTTATTTTTCGTCCTTCGACCACGTCCAAGTTGCTAGACTCGTACAAGATTTCGCTCCTATGCAATTTTTTTCAAGTAAATGAGTGACAAAATAAAATATTTCTTGAAGGATTTGAACATTACCTTTTAGTAAAAAAATTCACTCTACAACCTGTAAATCCTATTGCCTAATTTTCGTTGTTTGAATTTATTACATTACACAGAAATAAAAATACTCATAAACAAATATTACAATAAATAAAAAATATTTATAAGTAAATATCTAGCCAAGCCAACTCTAAGTTAATATTTATTCTACTATATATTGCCAAAAGTTAGACTTCACCGTGAAATTTTTCTTCCAAAAATACTCTTGCATGTCTATACTAATTAAAATGGTTCATTAATTTTAATAAGGACAACTTAGTAATTACAAAGACTACCCTTTGGTATTCCTAAAGAGTCTTCCTAAGTTAATTAAAGAGAAATTTTGAGTAGCACCACACTTGTTTTATCCATATTCAAGGTGCACCACATCTAATTATCAATAATGTATGACACCCCCTATTTTTGACGCAAACCGTCCATAACAGACGGTCAATCCCGTCGAACGAAATTTTCTGACGAAAATACCCTCGTCTTCTCCCTCCTCAAACCTAAACCCAAACCCTAATCCCTCTTCTTTACCAATACCAACACCACCATCACCACCACCGCTCACTCACTGCCCCAGCTCCGGTGCCCGCTGTCCCTGTCCCACGCCGCTGCTCCTCATCCCGCTGCCGCGCCTGCAACCGCTGCTCCTTCCACGTCCACCGCGCCCGCAGCAGTAGCAATAATGGCGGCAGCCGCGGCAGGCAGGGGGGTTGGAGTAGGAGGCGGCTTGTCACTCCCCGTTCCCGGAATGCGTATTTTTATATATGAACAACTCATGTGTATTTATTTAGTATTTATCATGTATTATTCTGTATTTAAATTCCTTTAGTTTCATGTTAATTAATTATCTGCTCTTTAAAATTTTCATGTTAATTAATTTTCTGCAATTTTATTTCTGCAATTATATTTCTGCAATTTTATTTCCTGCATTTTATTTGCTGCTTTAGTCTTATTGGATTTCGGTTTGCTGAATCCCCTTAAACCCGGCCCAACATCCCACCTACCACCATCTTCCTATTTAAAGCTTCCATCTCTTTCTCTCTCCTCATTACTTCATTCTCACCATTACTTCTTCTTCTTCCTCTCATTACTCTCCACCACCTACCAGCAGCAGGAGAAGGCAAGTGCAAACTTGCTTCTCAATCACCCATTTTTATGGTTCATTTGCCTTCTTCTCGTGATTCCAAGAGAGATTAGTTCTTAGCATTTTTGATTTCTACGGCTGGTTTTCTCTAGATCTAAGTTGTAGTATTTCGGCTGTTCATGGGTTCTTAGTCCATCAACTTTGGGTGTATTTCTCTGGCACTGGAGCGAAGGCTCCATAGTACTTGGAGTTCGGGAAATGTTGTACGCACACGTTCTTACGTGCTCGCGTAAAACATCAGCCCAGTCACGCACGCGTCTTTACGTGTTTGCGTGTATTTTCAGTCACGCACGCTTCTTTACGTGTTTGCGTGTATTTTCAGTCACGTACACGTCGGTACGTGTTTGCGTGTATTTTTAGTCACGCTCACGTTCTCATGAGCGTGCGTGTATTTTTTTAGTCACGCTAACGTTCTCATGAGCGTGCGTGTATTTATAGTCACGCACACATCCCTGAGCGTGCGTGTATTTTAGTCACGCACATCCTTGCGTGCGTAGATTTCTTGTCACCTTTTCATGCTCACTAGAGTCTGCGTGAATTTCCCTTCACGCTCACGCTGTGCTTGCTTGCGTGACTTTTCACGCTCACGCTTGCCAGCGTGTATCACTTTTCACGCTCACTATTCACGCCCATTTTTCACGCTCACCCCAGCTAGACTTAGCGTGACTTGTTGGTCTTAAGCATAGACTTCTTGCGTGACTTTTGGCCTTAGCATAGATTTGTTGGCGTGACTTCTTGACCTGGGTGTTTTAATTGTCTTATAATTATTTATTTAATGATGGCATGATAATTCTTCTATTATATCCTTACGCCTTTTTGCATGAACTTGATAAATCATGACATGTTAATATTGTAAATATGGATTGTTGTGTAGAATGTGTCATGTGTCTTGATTTATCCATGGATACCCAGTATGACTAGAACTTAATTCTGAGGAGTTATGGACCCGACCCCATGTAATATTGATGACTTTTATGCCTTGTCACCATTGATAATGATTGTGACATTGACTAATAATTGATCATGCGTTCCTAGTTGGAACTAAGAGACTGGCTAGTCGTCTTATTGAATGAAATGAATGAGACACGTTCATGTAATGAACTATTATACTGTTTGCCATTAAATTGTTTGATTGAAAACTTTAATACAAACAGAACAGTGTTACAATGTAGGACTTAGATGTAGTCCTAGGAGTACACTTTTGTTTAAGCTGGGTCCTTAGTGCCAATGGAGCGAGTGGTAATGCGTTGACTCCGTTGACCGGCTGACGACGGTTATCGGTTCTCTGAAGGTGTGGATTGCTCTGGGTGCTGGAGCTTGCTGAGAGGAGGAAGACGTTGAGTGTCTGTATCTGCCTCTCTGATGATTCCTTGTATCTTTATTGTGGATTCTGTGTGTGTGTGTGAAGGAGAAGATCCTTCTATTTATAGTTTTGTAGGCTGGCTGCTCATGCGCACATGTAGGATGCGCCGGTGTGTGGGGACGCCACGTGGAGGTTGCTGATGGAGGCGCGTAGATGATGCGCCCTGATTGAGGGGGAGAACTCTTTATACTGCTGTTGTGAGCCGGCACGTAGCAGAGAAGAAGATCTTTCTGTTGCTGAAATCTTGGACGAGTTGAGTCAAAGGACACGTGTCATCGACCCATGGCTTGAAGATCTCGGATTTGGGGGGGTAGTGATCTGGTGAGCTGCGCCTTGGATCTGGGCGCAGGAGGAGGCTACGGCTCATAACCTTTAGGAGTTACAAACCATTTAGGGCGCATGGCTTTTAAGGCGCATGCAGGTGACCTTCCTTCTGTCTTTCGGGATCAGAGATCAGTCTGGGGCGCATGGCTTTTGAGGCGCATGCAAAGCTTCAACTGGAGACTCTTCTTCTGTCTTTAGGGATCAGTGAAGGGTCTGAGACGTACGACTTTTGAGGCGCATGCTGGTTTGGACGCATGGTCGTAGAGGCGCATGCGGATGGCCACGTGGCAATAGCCGTCGGAATAGAGTCATGATGATGCTGACGTTGCCGACGCTTCGTTCTCTGAAAAAAGCTGTCAACTGTTCAGACTTTGGGAAGCGTGCTGCCAACTCTGGTGTCAGTTCAGCATTTAATGTTTGTGACGTTCGATGGACAGCTGAGTGGGCACATTGGTTGGTGTTCCACTCGGCATGGAGATGTGAGGGGGGGCGCATCCTCTGTGATACGCCGGGTATTGTAGGGCACGTCTGTGTGATGCGCCTGATGCTGGAGGGCGCGTCCGTGTGATGTGCTGTTTGGCTGGCGCATCCGACATGTCCTTTAATGACGCGGCTGTCTCGCTCCTCGAGTGCTATAAATAGCCGTTTGGCTGAATTCGAGGCGTCTGGTTCATCCATTTAATGCAAATTCATTGCACAGAATTCGGAGAGTCATCCACTTGGCGTATGGGTTTGATTTGCCCGGCCTATAAATAGTGGCATGGAGAGAAGGTTTGCTCCTCGTTTCCTCACGTACTTCCAACATGAACTTGGATATGCGGGTGCATTCTGTTGACGAAGTGCTCCCGAGGGTGAAGATGAGACATCGTGCTGTCTTCGATGCACTTGAAGGTGACTGTTACATCCAAAAGACGGAGTCGAGGGCTTCTGAGGCAGGCGGAAGGTGCCTGTTGCATCCAAAGATTGGGATGTTCGGGCCTCATCTCCGTTGTTCCGGAAGAGCCGTAGATCGGAATGGTGGTGCTAGGCTCTCTCTTCCTTCAAAGTGGGTACCGCCCACTTTGATTGTGTTGAAAGCTCCTTGTGCCATGATTTCGATCACGGTCTTCCTTGGTCTTTGTAGGCTCTTTCGAAGCCTCCCCTGGCCATAACATTTGCGGTGCTCTTCTCTTCCTTGGTTCCAGCCAGAGGGTTAAATGCTTTGCTTGGCGAAGCACTTATCAGGTGAGCCTGGCTGGAAGAGCGGCACATAACTGGGCTCTGCTCGACCAGGTGAGCCTGGTTGGAAGAGTTGCTCATAACTGAGCTGCTGAAGGGATGGTAGGATGCGCCTGGCTGGAGGCGTATGACATCTGCTGCGCCTGGCTGACAGCGCATGGTGACTGCTGCGCCTATCGGAAGGCGCATGGTGGTTGCTGCGCCTATCTGGAAGGCGCATGGTGGTTGCTGCGCCTATCTGGAAGGCGCATGGTGGCTGTTGGTTGTAGATCTAGGATCCTTCCTTTGTAGAAATTTTCCTTTGTACAACCTTTTCTAGACATGTAATAGACTTTTATATATATAAATAAAAAGTCCTTCTTCGAATGTCTATGGCTTATTTGATTAGCTGTCTGAGTTCTGGCACATATAATGCCTGGCGCATGGGCTTTCTGGTTGTGAAATTCCATGCTTCTACAAGACCCCCTTCAAAGTTTTCAAAACTTTTGAATAAGTTTTGGAATACTTTGAATAAGAAGCATGGAGGTCAGGGCGCATGATTTTTGGGCGCATGCTTGTTCGGGCGCATGCTCCTTTCAGTTGATGATGATGACACTTTGGTAACCCAAAAGATTAATGATGATCTTTTGGTTGTATTTGTTGTTATCTCCTCACGGAACCCGAAGCGACGGCTGAGATTACACGTCATCGGTTCACGCGTGCGACCAAGCATTATAAATAGGTAAGGGTTGGGGAGAGAGAGAGAGAGTTCATCTGCTCTGTGCCTTTGCTTTCTTTAGAGTTTTTCTTCAAAACCCTAACTTTTTCTTCTCTGAGAGAATGGCTCCCAAGACTCCTCGCGGTGGTGCCGGCAAGGAGAAGGAGAAAGCGAAGGAGCCGGCAAAAGTTGTAACGGCTGACGTTCCCCGACGGCCTGTCGAAGTTCGGCCGGAGGTGGTTGGTAAGTCTCGTTTTTCCGTACACCAATGCACATAGACCTTGGGTCTTTAATGATGTGCCGCGGTCTTTGTTCGCCGACGCGCATGGGTTTAGACCCTGATGATGCACCGAGGCTGCTGACGCGCATGGGCTTAAACCCTGATGATGCGCCGAGGCTGCTGATGCGCATGGGCTTAGACCCTGATGATGCGCCAAGGCTGCTGACGCGCATGGATTTAAACCCTGAATGCGCCGAAGCTCTTCTTTCTCTTGTTGCTTCTAACATTTTTCTGATCTTTGCTAGTGTCAGTAGCGATCCCGCCTTTGAATGAAGTGTTCTTGGAGGCTGTCTTCAACCAGATGGGAGTAGAGTATGATGAGGAAGTGATAAACCCCGCTCAAGAGGCTCTTATGCTGGATCAGCCTCCCGAGAGAATGACCCAAATTCGTGAGCAACAGTATGGGTTCCTCAAACGGATGATGGAACGTGGTGTTTTAAAATCTTCTACATCTGATAAATTGACCTTCTTGAAGCCTGAGTTCCTATTCGGAGACCGTCTCACTTCTACTGATGCGACGGTGTTGAAGGTCAAGGAGGACTGGTTCTTTACAGCGAATGGGGTGCATATGACTGTTAAGCAACTTGAACGTCAATGGCCTTTGACATCCTTCTGTCGCCTTGTTTCCCAGAGGAGGATGTCTTGGGATCTTACCCCTTCTCAGGGGGGAGCGGTGACTGGCGTCATCCAAATTGATTCTACCTTCGACCAAAGGGATACTTTGACCGCCACACGGTCTGGGTCTTCTTTCACCTGGCGGACTCTACGCCCCGGGAGCCTCTACAGTGACGTACCCATTGATACGTTTGCTTATAGTGCTTCGACCTTTACACATCGTATATTTTTGATGGAACGCTCATACCCGAAAGGAGATTTTCGGGTAGAGGGTTGGTGCCATTACGTTTCCAAGTGGGATAAACTGACACTCTGGATCTTGTCACGGTTCCGGACCGAGCTTCGAGAGATTGGGTTGACTGCCGCGATTCGTGCTACCCAGGCGGGTGTTGATCTCAACAGGCACATGTTCCTCGCACTACTGGAGATGTTTGATGTCCATACCGGGACCTTTTTTACTCCGGTGGGGGAATTAGGGTTCGCACTTTATGAGATGTACGAGGTGTCAAAACTCCCTTGGGGGTCGGAACCCTATGAAGAGTACTTTCCCACCAACGAGGAACTTCAAGTCCTGGGGGACAGGGCTGAGGAGATGACGGCTGTCTTCAAGGAAATGGCGAGTCATCATTACTATATGCAGAGACGGGATAGGAACGGGACGCAGCCTCATGTGATCGCTTGGAGAGATTATGTCTTTAGACAAGACAAGGAGGATCCCTCACAATTTTCCACTCCACCGGCGCTCTCTCGTAACGAAGTGCTGTCCGAAATGAGCAGGTTAGGGGAGAAAAATCCCCGAGGAAATGAGGACCAGCAGTCAGATGCACGCTCCTACAGCTGCTTCTGGCATCTTGCTTATCGGATGTCATCCAAGGCGGTGTTGGCGTCCTACCTGATGATATGGCTCCGGGATTGCGTGTTCGCGGGCGGATCCGGTGCCGTAGAGAGGGTAATCCGAAACTTAATCCTGCCAGTCGTGAAGATGGTCTTCGGGCGGCGTTTGGCTCTTCTCCCCGCAATGGTATGTAACCTGCGACGAGGTTTGAGAGAATTTGCTGGAAATATGATTCATGACAGAGGCCGAAACAACAACTTCCCGCATGCCGAACTGCCGTTTCACTATTTAATGGGATGGCTGATTTTGCATCATTCCAGTGTGATGAGTCCAGGCTCGGAAGAAGATTATAAGGCTGGAGATGCACTCCTTCGTCATTTCAATCGGAGAAGCTGGTCACATACTGGTGTCCCTGTTTGTAGAAAGGTTTTATCCCGTCTTCAGGGTTGGGAAATTACCAAAGTTGGTCCAATCTACTTGGGCTTTGAGGCCAACGAAGATCTAAGGGATCTGGGCGAAGGTACCACCACTCTGCCTCAATGGGGATTCCACTGGTTGCAGAGTATCCGGCCATCTCATCTGGTATACCGGAACAGGAATTAGTGCTATCTGGAACCATATTTGGCAAGCCGCTTTGCGCGGCAATTTGGTTATGCCCAGATGATGTTGGATAACCCCAGTATTTCTCTGGGGTATATTGGAAGTTTGTTGGATGGTGCACGAGCTTGGCATTACTATAATACCGGATGTACCAGGGCTCATTTTACGTTGCCCGCCCCAGATCCGCGGTCGCCCATTCTTTACTCAGTCGCCAAATTTTACTGTGCTATGGCTGCTGCGCCATCCGGATATGACAGGGAGACCAGTCTTGTTGCAGGCACCCCGTTAGCGGTGACCGGGCATGTATCGGCTAGGGCTCGATCGTACCGTCCACCAGAGGTGGGTCATCAAGGTGCCCCTGCCGCAACCCCAGGGGGTCAGGCCGAACCTCCGGTTGATCAACCGAAACGACGTGCGGGTACAGAGGTTGGCTTTTCTGCGTCAAAGAGGCAGAAGAAGACATCATCACCGACTGTGTCGTCGGACTCGGCATCTGCAGAGGTAAGGATGTCCCACATAATCTGGTTTAGATTCAACATTTCATGTAACCAATGCTTCCTTTTTGAAGGAGCCGCTAAAAAGGAGGCCCCGTACTCCAAAATCTGGTAGGAGCAGGTCAAAGGAGATGGCTGGCTCATCTGAAGTACGCATCCCGCCGATTATGATGTCTCCTATGGAGGAGAATCCAGAGGATGTTGTTGTCGTGGAGATTCCATCATCCCCAGATTATGTCAGAAGGGAAGCTGAGGATGCATCAGCTTCCGAGATGATAAAGGCCGCAGCGGGGGCCTTGGATGCCGAGGGTCCAGCAGACACGAGGCTTCCTGGTGACGAAGTGGGGTGGAGTTCGTCGTCTTCAGATGACGTCGCTCCAGGGTTGCAAAAGCCTGTTGCGGGGGCAACAGATATGGTTGGAACAGAGGAGAGGGTTGATTCCCTCCTTGTCATGATGAGGGGAGGTCGGCTGTAACATTACCGATCCCTACCCCAGACTCAGCAGCGGAAGCTGAGGTGGCTACCGATTAGGAGGTAGCGACGGATCCTGTCCCTGTAGAGGGATTTGATGAGGAGACTCGTCTGGCGGTCCTGACTCCTGGGGCGGGTCAGGAGACAAGTGTTGATCTCTTCGTTCTGCCAGGGGAAGTACTGGCTGTTGATAGTACGTTGGGGGCTGAAGAGGTGGCCACTGATGTCGGGGGTTCTTCCGAGTTTGGGAAGGGTAAGGGTTTGATGGAACCCTCTGTTGTTCCTTCCACTTGGGGTACTATCTCGACGCCTGTCTCGGCTTCTTCTGTTCCTGTGGCTCATCGGGCTAGTAGTCAAGCCCCTGTTGATGAAGAGCCTGTCGATACCTAGGTTCAAGCCTCGCTGATTGAGGTTGGCGGATCTTCTTCCGGTCTGCAAACTGTAGTAGCTCCTCCAACTCTCGCGATGACGCAGCAGGTCCTGGCGGATGCAGACGAGTATGTGAAATTCCTCGTCGAGGGGGTGTACAAAATGTTGCAGAAGGGTGTATCTGCTGTGATGGATGCCAATGGGAGTTTTGCGACGGCAAAAGCTCTGGCAATGCCCTGCATCGAGCTGATTCGTATTCACCAAGGCCACGACCATATGGCCGAAATTCTGGAGGCTTCGGTGATTGAGCTGGATGAGCGGCTCGCGGAACTTCAATGCATCCGACGAAACGACTTCTCTGTCCTGATAGATGCGGAGAAGGGGAAGCTGATTGCCGAGATCGAGTCTTCATACCAGGCCACCGTGGCGTTTGGGAGCGCGAGGTGGCTGAGACTGAGGCTGCGGTAGAGCAGTTGTCTCAGTCCATGAAGACGACGTGGAAACTCGAGCTGCATTGGAAGCTAATATCGCGGATATCGAAACCCAGATGCGCTGCCTTGAAGACCAACGGGCCCGACTCCAGTTAGAGGTCGAGCGTGTCCGGGCTGAACATGCAGCATTTAAGAAGGATGAAGCGACTTTTACTCAGCGGACTCTTGCCTTGGCGCAGCAACGACAACAGCTTGATGAGAAGCATGCAAGTGATACTTCCGCTGGGGCCGTTGAATTGATGCGCCAAGAAGCAGAGCGACGAGTCCTGGCGACGGTGGAGGCCCACGCAGTCGACTTAAAGCTTCGAGTCAGGAAGCTCACAGCCCATCCTGGGGAGATTCAGGGACCATAGCTTTTTCTCTTTTTCTTTTGTGTTTTTTTGCAACCCTTACTGGGGAATGATGTAGTTTCTTGTACTCCTTTTTCAGAAGAATAAAGAAGTCTACAACCTTTTTTGTGATGTGT
Organism: Iris pallida; assembly: GCA_029216955.1. Classification (NCBI taxonomy): domain Eukaryota; kingdom Viridiplantae; phylum Streptophyta; class Magnoliopsida; order Asparagales; family Iridaceae; genus Iris; species Iris pallida. Next base: position 9,881,499 of record JANAVB010036020.1, on the reverse strand, counting down.
TCATCTTTTGTTGTCATGAACTTGATGATTTGTGTGGACCTATTATCTTTTGCGCACCTTGGTTTTCAGGTACAGATAATAAGTTTGAAGGAACCATTATGTTTGCTCAGAGGTAATATGGACATGGCAATCATTGGGTTCGAAATGATAGAATCTCCCTACTCAGAGGTATTATGGACGTGGTAGGAATGATCTTGGGGGATACGCTGAACAACTCAGAGGTTATATGGACGTGGAAGTTCTGCGATAAATGTACAATAACGCAGGGGTTGTTTGTACAAGATGTTTACTCAGAGGTAATGTGGACGTGGTAAACATGAAGGGTAGCGTAGGCTTACGAAGTGTAAGATTCTGCTTTGTAGGGTGTAGAGACAACTCAGAGGTAATATGGACGTGGTTATCTTTCTACTGGAAGATGCCACGGAACAGCTGGGTTCCGGAGGCGTATGAGTTTGTGGAAAGAGGTTGTTTGAGGAAGTACATGTCTGGAGGATGTCAAGAATAGTACTTCTTTAGGAACTTGCCGTTGATGGGCATCATGAACAAGTCCCCATTGGGTTTGGCGAGGCGGTAAGCACCGTTTGAGTATACCGTCTCTATGATGAAAGGTCCTTCCCACTTGGGCTCGAACTTTCCTGGTGTCTTGTGGGTCAACACCATTGGTCTTCTGACTGCTAAAACCAGGTCGCCAACTTGGAAAGTCCTCTGTTTGACCTTCTTGTTGAAAGCCTGTGATATTCGGGCTTGGTAGAGCTCGATGCGTTGTTGAGCTAGGAGACGCTTTTCGTCAAGCGCCTCCAGTTCTCGCAGACGACGACGTTGATTGTCCTCTTTTGTGAGTTTGTTTGTGATTGCTACGCGGAGCGAAGGTATCTGTATCTCGAGAGGCAGTACTGCTTCGCTCCCGTAGACCAGGGAGAATGGAGTGTTGCCTGTTGGGGTCCGTACCGTTGTGCGGTAGGCCCAAAGGCATTCGCCAAGCTTTTTGTCCCAGTCGCGTTTGTTGGATGACACGACCTTTTTGAGCAGCCTAACGATAGTTTTGTTGAATGCCTCAGCCAATCCGTTTGCAACCGGATTGTAGGTGGTTGAGGCCACGTTCTGAATGCGATTCTTGTCACAGAACCTGCTGAAAATGTGGCTGATAAACTGAGGACCATTGTCATGGATGATCCGCCGGGGTACTCCGAAACGGTAAATGACATGGTGTTTGATAAAGCTGACCACCCTGGAGCTTTTTACTTCTGCTAGTGGAACTGCTTCCGCCCATTTGGAGAAGTAGTCGGTGATGGCCAGGATGAAACGGTGTCCTCTCGATGAAGGAGGGGTGATTGGCCCTACAATGTCCATGCCCCAGGCTTCGAAGGGCCAGGAGGCGACTGTAGGATGTAGCGGCTCCGATGGTGTATGTATGAAGTCTGCATGAAGTTGGCACGCGTGGCACTTATTAGCATATTCGACAGCGTCGGCAGCCATTGTTGGCCAGTAGTAGCCCATACGTCGCAGTCGATCTTGCAACTTAGGACCGGGTTGATGAGCTCCACAAGTTCCGTCATGAGCTTCTTGAAGAGCTTCGGCTGCTTCTTCGTTGGACAGGCATCGAAGGAGGAGCCCATCGAAGGAGCGTCGGTACAGCGTTTTGGTAGCTGTATCGTAGTAGAATCGAAGAGAGCGTCTCCTGACTGAGACGGCTTCCTTCGGGTCCTCTGGAAGGATTCCGTAGACAGCGAAGTCGATGAACGGGAACCTCCAGTCCCGAACATTAACCCCAGTGTTCGTCGGCATGGCGTGGGCTACCCGCAAGCATAGGTTGTTTCTGGGACAAATCAGATCTCGTCCTGTTACCGTGATATAGTGTTGAGTCCCAAAGGGCGTTGCTAATGAGGCTGCGAGGCTGGCCAGAGCATCGGCCTCCAAGTTTTGTAAACGGGGGACATGTTCAATGAAGAACCCGGTGAAGGTTGAAATGATGTTCAACGCGACTTCATGATAAGGGATTAAATCTTCATGGCGAACTTCGTATTGTCCCCGAACCTGGTTTACGACGAGTTTTGAGTCGCCGTAAGCTTCCAGATGGTCGACCCCCAGCTGTTGTGCGAGCTGGAGTCCCATGACGAGTACGTTGTACTCGGCAACGTTGTTGGAGCACGGCTTCGAAAGAGAGTACGCACGCTGGATGACCAGCTGATCGGGGGAGACTAAGACTACCCCCACTCCTGCGATGATTTGGCCTTTGGGGCCTGTTCTCGAAGCACCGTCGAAGAACATCCGCCAAACGGAGCTTCCTTCGGTGACGTTGGATTCTTGGACCTCATCCGGGATATCTTCATAGAGTTTTGAGGATTCTGGGATGGGGTGTGCAGCTAAAAAGTCAGCCAGAGCTTGACCCTTAACAGCTTTTTGTAGCACAAATACCATGTTGTACGGTATTAGCAAGATCGCCCATGTAGCCAGCCGGGAGTTCAATGATCCTGGCTTCGTCATGAGGACTCTGAGCGGATTGACTCGGGAAATGACATGAATTGTCTGACCCGAGACATAATGACGAGTCTTCTGGATGGCAAACACCAAAGCCAAGCACTCCTTTTCGACGGGGTTGTACCGGTGTTCGGTCCCGATGAGTGTTCGACTGAGGTAGTAGATTGCTTGCTCGAAGCCTGTATCGCTGTTTTGAGCCAGCAGAGCGCCAAGAGAATGATCCATGGCACGGACGTAGAGGAGAAATGGTTTGCCGGCGACTGGCGCTACCAGGACTGGTGGGCTTGTTAAGTAAGCCTTGATGTCGTCGAAAGCCTTTTGACACTCCTCTGTCCAGACGTAAGAGACTCCCTTCTTCATGAGCTGAGTAAAGGGTTGACATCTACCGGAGAGGTTTGCTATGAACCTCCGGATATATGCCAGACGTCCCTGTAGGCCCCGAAGTTCTCGAAAGTTCTTCGGAGGGTCCATGTTGAGGATGGCTTTGGTCTTCTCAGGATCAACATGAATGCCTTTCGCTGTGATGACAAAGCCCAAGAATTTGTCGGTAGAAACCCCCAGAAAGGATTTAGCGGGGTTTATTTTGAGTTGATGTGCCCGCATGAGATCGAAGACCGTCTTCAGGTCCTGTAGGTGATCTCCTTTGAGGCGGCTCTTGACTGCGATGTCGTCAACATAGCATTCGACCGTCTTGCGAAGATGTTGACGGAAGATGGTGCTCATAGCTCGCTGGTATGTCGCACCGGCGTTCTTCAAGCCGAAGGGCATTACTGTGTAGCAGAAAACACCCTTTGGAGTCCTGAATGACGTGTGTTTTGCGTCATCGGAGAACATCTTGATTTGATTGTAGCCTGAATACCCGTCTATGAAGGACATGCGCTCAAAGCCACATGTGTTGTCGATCATCACATCAGTGATTGGAAGCGGGAATTCGTCCTTCGGGCAAGCAGAGTTAAGATCCCTGAAGTCGATACAGACTCGTATCTTTCCGTTCTTCTTGGTGACAGGAACGACGTTGGCTACCCAATCCGGGTGTTGTTCCTCACGGATGAAGCCGCTGGTCAAGAGTTTGTCTACCTCCTGCTCGATGGCATTCATGATGTCCGGACGGAAGCGTCGCTGCTGTTGTTTGATAGGTTTGGCATCAGGTAAGATGTTCAACCTATGCATTGCGATCTGTGGATCGAGTCCCGGCATGTCTTCATAGCTCCAAGCGAAGACATCGATATACTCTTTAGCCAGTTGGATTAAAGATTCTCGATCTTCTCCTTCCAGGCTTTTACTGATGAAGATGGGTTTGGAAGAAGACCCCTCCCCGAGGTCGATCTGCTCGACTTCGTCTTCGGTGGGAGGTTCACGAAGCGCAAAACGAGATTCCCATTGTTCCCCTAGGCGTTGGGCCCAGGGTTCTTCTTCGAAGGGTTCTGGCGCTTGGTCTTCGCCTTCACCTTTTTGAGGTTGTGCTGACGTCATGTTAGCTGACAGCACTTTTCTGAAGACTGACCCGATACTGGTATCGGAATCCCAAGTCGATGCTTCGGACGAGTGGAAATGTTCTATGTCTTCTGCATCTGAACTCTCTAGGGTTGATGGCGGCGTGACATAGCCTAACCCTCGTCCAGTCCGATTATAATAGTCCTGTGGCTTTCCATTGGGCATCGAAAGCCGGACAGGGAGATGCCGACCCTTGCCGTAGTTTAAGCCTTTGTTGCTTTTCAGGTCGTAGCCCATCTTTTGGATGATGTGCTTTTTCGAATCCGTGTACCGATAGACTTGTACTCTGCCGGTATCAGGTTCGGCTCGATTGACGGGAGGTCCCGATGACGCTCGACTTTGCCCGAGATGATGGTGCCTTGGTCTCGGCTCCGTGGAGGGACTATGAAGACTCCTTGAGACGGGACTATTCGATTATGGTAGACGGTCGTTATTTGTGTTTGCAACGACCGTAGAGCGTTGTCTAATGTATACATGGCATTCCAGTGTGGAAGACAAGAATAATTAAAAGATACTCTATTATTGATAAAATACGAGATCTTATCCCGTGAGATTACATTGTCAAAGGAGGGTGCCTCTACGTCAGCCGAGATATAATCACCAAGCTCCTCGTCTGTAAGAACTGGGGGTAGACTAGGAGAGTCCACCACAGCTTTAGGGTCTGAGAGGGTTATATGAGCCTTCTCTGACACCTTGGATGACTGCGGCGGCTTGCCCTTGAGACGCACCTTGAGAGGTGCCTGGGCTGCGCCTCCGGTGAGTGGTGCCTTCCCTTGTAATTTTGCCACCAGGGGAGCCGATGTTTGAGGTGGCTTTCCCTTGAGGCGTATCTTCAGGGGTGCTTCGCGAGCCGGCGCTTTCCCTGATAGCTTGATGCTCATTGGAGGCACCTTCTGGGGTGGTTTCCCCTTCAGTCGGATTTTCAAGGGGGCATCGGGAGTCGTCTCAGGCTCCATGTCCGGTTCTGTTGCCGTCTCTGCCTCATCATCAGCATCGTTGGCTTCCTCCTCGTCAATGGGCTTGTACAAGTCGGAATCGGTGAAGTAGGCTTCAATCCCTTTGAAAGGATCGATGTCTGCAAACTCCGTCCGGATGACGCCATTGGTGGATACATACTTCATGCACTGGTGGAGCGTGGAGGGCACCACCATGTACTCATGCAGCCATGGTCGACCGAGCAGGATGTTGTAGTTGACCTCGGCATCTACCACATAACAAGTCACCTCAGTTTTGAGGCTGCCAATGTGACACTTCAGTCGGATCTTGCCTAATGGCTCGCTCTTCTAGCATTGAAGCCACTGATGGTTGTATTGGAGGGCGCCAGCCGGTACATCGGGATCCCCAGCTTAGATAGCAGCGTCTTCGAAATGATGCTTAGGGAAGACCCAGGATCGATCTGAATTCGGCTCACCTTGACCGAGCCAATGTACCCTGTATAATACAGCGGTCGGTTATGTCGGTGATGCTTGAGCAGCATGTCTTGTTGGGTGAAAGTTATGTTTGGGATAACTTCATCCGCACAATGACAGTGCGCACAAGTAGTTGGGAGGTCTTCAGGCTGCTTGACCTGACTGAGAAAGGATTCAGCGTCCTTCAGAGCTTCGCAGAGAGCTTCTCGGGAAAGCAGGAGCTCGAACAAAGACAGGCGCGCAGGTGTACTGGCTAATTGTGCCAGAATGTCGAAGTTGTGAGGCTTGGACAGCCCCCAAGCATTCTCCTTCCGTAGAGGTCTGTCAAAACGGGCCTCCACCTGCCTCTGCTTGTTGGCTGCTGAGGGCTTAGATGGACCCTCCTCAGGGATGGTGCTAGGAGGTACCCCCTCGGCGGCGGCTTTGCCGGATTGGGAGCTCTGTTGTGCACATGTTTGCACTGGAAGTGCCTCTTCTGTTGAAGAAGAGACTGTACGGCAAGACTTGATCTTCCTGCCTTTTGATTTGGAGGTAGGGCGTACCTCCGATTGAGTCACCTCGGAGACGAGGTCGGGGTGAACCCAGAGGACCTCTCCTCGAGATGTGGTGAGCGGGGTGAGTCCACTCACATTGTCACGAGTAGGTGGTAAGTTTACCACCTCCATTGTCGCCTTAGGGATGGGGACGACGCCATCTTGTGTGGTAGTTGACGGCAAGGTGCCGAACTGAAGCGAAACCACATTGGCCGACACCGTCTTCTCTTCATAGTCGACGGAGATTACATCCGCATTGATCATGCGCTGGATGTAATTCTTGAGGACGTAGCAGTCCTTGGTCGGGTGTCCGACAAACCGATGGTAGTGACAGTACCTTGGGTTGTCCACTTTCCCAACTTCATCGGGCCGCTTTGGGTCCGGTAGCTTGATCTTGTCACCCTGCTTCAGTATCTCGAAAAGTTGCAGGGTGTCGTCATCATTGAATGAATAAACCTCCTTGGGTCTTGGTGCCAGTGGAGGCTTCTGAATAGGCGCAGATGCGCCTTTTGAGGCATTAACAGTCAATGCCTGTTTCCCCTTTGCTTCTCGTCCGGAGCTGTTAGCTGCGGACTTTTTCCCCTTATCGTCAAAGGCGGGAAAGCTGACACCCAGAAGACGTGCATTGGCCGCCTTCTTTTCTGCAGCTTCAGCTTCGATGATCAGGGAGCTCCAGTCAGGAGGGGGAGTAGAGTTGAGCCAGAGCTTTACTGCAGGCAACATGTTCATGCTGCAAGCGGAGAGGAGCGCATGTTCTGGCATGCCTGGAGGTAGCCTGAAGCAAGCCTGTCGGAAGCGTTCGATGAACGCCCGAACCGTTTCCTTCTCCTTCTGACGTATCTCTATGAGAGACGCCATCGTCATGTCCTTCCCGCCGTCGTAGAAGCGGTCGAGGAAGAGGCACATCAGGTCGTCGAAGGACGATATGGAATTGTCGGGGAGGCTGCAGTACCAGTCATACGCCACTCCTTTCAGGGCCCCGACAAAGATACTGGTGAGGAGCGCGTCCTCCTTCGGAAGATGCCCTGTCTGTGACTGGAAGTACGTCAGGTACCGTCGCGGAGAGTCCTTCCCGTCGTATGGGGTGAGTGTTTGTGGTTTATACTTTGGAGGATAAACCACCTTGTTCCACTCGAGGGGATAAGGCTGGGGAATGCCCATCTTATGGCGTTCCTCTTGCCTGTTCTTGGACTCGAAGCGCTCCCGCAGGTCTTTGATCATTTCGACCACATCCTCCGTAGAGCTAGGAGTCGGGAAAGGAGGTACCATCTGGATTGGAGCGTTCGAGGGCTCCGAGGTTCGAGGTGCTTCTGTATCCGAGGGCGCCCGTTGGAGGGGCACACTCGACTCTCCATTAGCTCCTGGGTCAGGACCAGTTGAAGGTGTCCTGATCAAGGCCGACCGCATCTCAAACACCGCTTGAGTCAGTGCTTGCATAGAGGCAGAGAGGGTTTTGAGACCTCCCTCTAATGAGTCTATGCGCTGGACTATGTCCTGTGACGGTGCATCAGACTCGACATCATCCCCAGCCATGTATACTGTCCTGATACGGCCAGGAGTGGATGGATTGGTTGAGGCTTCCCTTTCGGCCTCACTCTCATACGGGGGGGTTACTTCTCCTGGTGTTTGGCCACCCCCAGCCACATTCTGGAGTTCATCTTCAATAGGCGCATATGTAAGGGTCTGATTGCCCTCAGCTCCGTCTTGAAGGACCTCTTCGTTTCCAGAACTACCCCCGGCGGTGTCCTGGAGGACATCCTCATTTTGAGGGGCTTCAGGGAGAGTAATCTCGCCTTGATGATGAAGATCCGCCGCAGCTGTGCTTTGGACATCTTCATCTTTGGAAGGAGGCTCAACAAAGGTCTGGCTACCCCCAGCTTCCTCCCAGGACTTCTTCCTCGACCAAGTGCCTTCAAACACTCCAGAGGTCGAGACAGCTGCCTTGGTTTTCCTCGGCTGGCTTTTGGATGAAGACGAGGAATTGGCAGTCGTCTTCCGGATTGATGAGGAGTTGAAGACCACGTTGCATGAAGCAACCTTTGGCTCCTCTTCAGCTGACACCTTTGTCCCAAGGCGACGTCGGAGAGGTGTCGATGATTGCAGTCGTTGGAAGATCGACTGTCTTGGTGAAGCTGCCGCCTTGCAACAGCAGTTGATGGTGACCACCGCACAAGTATGCCCCGTGAGAGGCGCATCGTGCTTGTTGGTCGACTCTCCTGACCGGCGCTTGTGAGTGATCACGTTGCGCAGGTCATTGGAGGAGAGTGGTGCCTTCACACCCCCTTCAGACGTATGGCAAGGCCAAACGCCGGGGTAGTCAGGTGAGTGCTGCGCCCCCTGATCTAATACCAAGCAGGCATCACGATCAGTAGTGGGGGAACCACAACATTTGAAGTGACTTGAACGGACCTCAAACGCACAACCAGAGGAGGCACGGGAGTTCAAGACCACTGAGTTTGCCTCTCTCGACTTGGTTATACACGCAGTAGATGCGCCCAAGCGAGATGAGAACTTTGAAGATCGACTCGTTGCTGGTGCAGAAGCACTTGAGTCAACCTTGTACAGCTTGCCATCGGCAGCGCGCGTGATGACGAGCGCGTGCCTCTGGCCGGCTGCTGGCATAGCACGTTTGTGGCGCATGGCCCGTGCCGCCTTGGATTTCTTCGTACCAGCCCGCTGGGGCGCATAGTACTCAGCATCCAAATTCTCCTCGCCATTACAGCGAGTGAGTCTGTCAAAGACAGAGGCTTTTTGTGACGCATCAGAGGTGATGCGCAGGGCATTGGCTGCGCCCCTGCTCCGTCGACGTATCTTCCTCGCCTGAGAGGGAGATAGCTGGGGAACGTGGTCAGCCGCACGTTTCCCCAAGAGATGCGCTGCATCGGCGGGCGCACCTTGGTTACTGAGAACGTCAGCAGAAAGGGAAGGCTGGATTGCTGCATCCCCTTCAGTGGTGGTGCCCGAGGCGTCGACCTTGCGCACCCAGGCCGTGCGGATCTTCTTCGGCTTTGGTAGCCGCTTCGAAGGACTCGCACTTCCTTCAGAAATGAACTCCTCGTACGCCTGTTGATTGAGGCTGTGAAACCCGTATTTCGGGATTTACTGGTTTTTCAGAATTTATTGCATTTTGTTGAATATTATATTTTGCTGGATTATTATTATTATTATTATTATTATTGTATTGGTTTAGGAAAATAATATTTCTAAATTTGTCCTTGGAATTTTGATTGCTTTGTTGGACCCGTCCCGGACCCGACTCTGAATCCCAAATCCTCTTCCTAAATCCTTAAAGAAATGTTTTATATTTTTATATATGGGTTTTAATAGGAAAAGAAAACTCTCTACTCCCAACCCGATCTCCTGACCCGGTCACCTGGCTCCCATCCCCTATTCCCACGACCTAATTTCACTCCCCATTCCCTCATTCTTTACCACTCACCCACTCTTTCCTATTATTCTCCCCACCTCTCTCCCACGTATTCAACAGAAAGAATAACCCACTCTCACCTCTCTCTCATTCTTCAACAGAAGAAAATTTCTCTCTGGAGTAAACAATAACTCTCTCTCTCTCCCTCCATCTCTCATAACCCCTACCGAACCCTAACCCCCATTTTTTCCCGCGGCCACTTCTCCCGAGCTCGCCAGCTCGGCGTGCCCCGCCGTCCATCCGAGGCCGCGCCTCCGCGCGCAAGCCAGCCCCGGCCAACCTCCTTCGCGCCTTCCGCGGCCCGTTCCCGCGCCGCCCTTCCGGCGAAGCTCCGGCTGCGCGGCCCTCTCCCGAGGCTTCTTCTCCGGTAGCCCCCGGCTGTGCGCCCATTTCGGGCCGACCACCCCGTCGCCGACCGCCCCGCCGGCGTCATCCCGCGCTGCCCCACCGCGGATCTCCGACCGGCGAGCCCCCAACCGCCGACCGCGCCCTCTCCGGCGGAGCCAGTGCCGAGCGCCCCCTTTGCTCCACGCCGGCCGGCCGACCATGGCGAGGCCCGCCCCGCCGTCCAGATCAGCGGCCTCCTCTCCCCGCGCCATTCTCCGGCGCACCCCTTTTTCCCGCGGGCCGACAGCTCTACGGCGGAGCCCCGCCGCTGTCCAGGACCGCCCCTGTGCGTCCTCCCCGCTGTCCAGACCCGCGATCCCGTGCACCTGATCCAGCGTTGTTCGAACGTTGTTTCGGCTCTCCCCAAGTTCTTCCTGCGGCTCCCCGCCAACGGAATTTGGTAATCCCTGTTAATCACAGTAGTTCGTCCCTCCCGTAGAGTCTATGATGATAATCGGTCCCCGGTTTCCCTTTGGGAAATCCGGTTAGCTGCGTTAGCATATTCTGTGATTTTGTCTGCTGGGTTTTGTATGTTGTTGGTTGATTTCGGATTTCTCGGGTATTTCGGGACGGTTCTGGTGGTTTGGAAAATTATTTCGGTGGATATATTTTCGGGATTATATTTTGGTTGGAACAATTGCAGGTTTTGTGGCGCATTTCCCAGTTTTGGGTTGTCCCGAAATAGAGGAAATGTTGCCCAAATTTTTACAAAACTTTATTTAAATTGATTTCAGATTTGGTTTCGGAATAATGAATTTTAAAACTGATTTTTCGGGCGATGACCGTACCGGTCTGTGGGTCCTGACGAAATGCAAACGCACCGGTCCGACCGGGCGTTGTGGTATTAGCTGGATTTTGATGATGGACCGAGCCTGAGACTCCAACTTATATTTTAAATTATTTTTTTAATAGTTAAGCTATTTATTATAGTTATTTAATTACTGCATTTTATTTAGTAACTTAATCGTTTCCTCTTATTTTTATGTAAAAAGAATTGTACAGGGCATAAGCCCATAACTCTAGGATGATTAGCTGTGCCCATGTATTGTTTAGCGTAGGTTTTACTTTATTTTCTGGGTGGATATTGATCTTGGGTGGTATTTTGATTAGACGTATAATCGTAATTAGAACGTAAGCATTTTGTAATTAATTAAGAATTAAGTAAATGGATAAAATATTAGTAGATAACTAGTTATGATTTATCACTATAAGAAACTATATTTTTATAAATATATTGCAAAAACACAAAGTTTTCCAAAGTTAATCGGTTCTCGTTATTATTTCCAAATAATCAATTAATCGGTTTAATCAACGCACGTAGTTGGCGACGTAAACGATAGCTGTAGCTTAATAACAACTAAAACCTGACTAGGACTTGCTACTAGAGATTGCAACTAGCACACTTAGCCTGGTTATACAACGGATCTAAGTCGAGTTCTCAACTGTAGGAACTCGAAGATACACCTGACGTTCCTCCTCGGTATCAACCGTCTTTCCAGTCATTTAAAACAAGGCAAGTTACGATTTGTGTATTCCTGTATTTTATTTAGTAAAGTTAAGATGCATGTTAAACCACACTGCTGGCACGGAACTCTACCGACTGTTACTGTTACTGAATCTGGGACTGGGAGAATAGTGTAAACGTTTATGACCAAAGCCCCTACTGAACTGACTGTGTTAGCTTACCCCTCTCACACACGGGGATAAGCCATATCGTATCGCTAGGATACTACTGATCAACCCAAGCCGGTCATAGACGTTTGCATATTCAAATCACACAGAACTGTTTTAACTGCTGAAAATCATTATTTCAAACTGTTTACCCTGCACTTTTCAATTACTATTTAAGATATGAGATGCATATTTCGTTCTTGCTCCCTCCTGACTGGAGACAACATTTTAGGTAACACTGAGGATGATGAGCTACATCATAATAGCTATTATGACCCGGTTCCCTACCCTGCGACGATACCGGAGCCGTCTCTGGAGGACGTCGATCCAGGGACTACTGAACCAGATGTTTAGACAGTCTCTCCTTTCTGTATTTTTTTGGATCTTGTATTTTTATTTCAGCATTTCCTTTCACAGTTGTACTTCTGAATATTTTACCAAATAAAGTTTCAATTCCGAATAGAACAGTTGTGACAAATGTACTTGTGTTGTTGTGAATACCTGCAATGGAACAGCTTACTGCCGCCGTCTCACCACAGTGCAGGCTGGGCATGGTCCGGTTCGACCCATTAAATTGGGATCGGGTCGTGACAGAGGTGCACGACCAGCGTCTTGTGGGAGGAGCCCACCTTCACGTCGTCGGCCTGTGACACGACTTTCTCGGAAGAGGAGAAAGAAGTCCCCAGCAGAGTCGTCAGCTTGTTTGCCATTAAATTGTTTGATTGAAAACTTTAATACAAACAGAACAGTGTTACAATGTAGGACTTAGATGTAGTCCTAGGAGTACACTTTTGTTTAAGCTGGGTCCTTAGTGCCAATGGAGCGAGTGGTAATGCGTTGACTCCGTTGACCGGCTGACGACGGTTATCGTTTCTCTGAAGGTGTGGATTGCTCTGGGTGCTGGAGCTTGCTGAGAGGAGAAAGACGTTGAGTGTCTGTATTTGCCTCTCTGATGATTCCTTGTATCTTCGTTGTGGATTCTGTGTGTGTGTGTGAAGGAGAAGATCCCTCTATTTATAGTTTTGCAGGCTGGCTGCTCATGCGCACATGTAGGATGCGCCGGTGTGTGGGGACGCCACGTGGAGGTTGCTGATGGAGGCGCGTAGATGATGCGCCCTGATTGAGGGGGAGAACTCTTCTTACTGCTGTTATGAGCCGGCACGTAGCAGAGGAGAAGATCTTTCTGTTGCTAAAATCTTGGACGAGTTGAGTCAAAGGACACGTATCATCGACCCATGGCTTGAAGATCTCGGATTTGGGGGGGTAGTGATCTGGTGAGCTGCGCCTTGGATCTGGGCGCAGGAGGAGGCTACGGCTCATAACCTTTAGGAGTTACAAACCATTTAGGGCGCATGGCTTTTAAGGCGCATGCATGTGACCTTCCTTCTGTCTTTCGGGATTAGAGATCAGTCTGGGGCGCATGGCTTTTGAGGCGCATGCAAAGCTTCAACTGGAAACTCTTCTTCTGTCTTTAGGGATCAGTGAAGGGTCTGAGGCGCACGGCTTTTGAGGCGCATGCTGGTTTGGACGTATGGCCGTAGAGGCGCATGCGGATGGCCACGTGGCAGTAGCCGTCGGAATAGAGTCATGATGATGCTGACGTTGCCGACGCTTCGTTCTCTGAAAAAAGCTGTCAACTGTTTAGACTTTGGGAAGCGTGCTGCCAACTCTGGTGTCAGTTCAGCATTTAATGTTTGTGACGTTCGATGGACAGCTGAGTGGGCACATTGGTTGGTGTTCCACTCGGCATGGAGATGTGAGGGGGGGCACATCCTCTGTGATGCGCCGGGTACTGTAGGGCGCGTCTGTGTGATGCGCCTGATGCTGGAGGATACGTCAGTATGATGCGCTATTTGGCTGGCGCATTCGACATGTCCTTTAATGACGCGGCTGTCTCGCTTCTCGAGTGCTATAAATAGCCGTTTGGCTGAATTCGAGGCGTCCGGTTCATCCATTTAATGCAAATTCATTGCACAGAATTCGGAGAGTCATCCACTTGGCGTATGGGTTTGATTTGCCCGGCCTATAAATAGTGGCATGGAGAGAAGGTTTGCTCCTCGTTCCCTCACGTACTTCCAACATAAACTTGGATATACGGGTGCATTCTGTTGACGAAGTGCTCCCGAGGGTGAAGATGAGACGTCGTGCTGTCTTCGATGCACTTGAAGGTGACTGTTACATCCAAAAAACGGAGTCGAGGGCTTCTGAGGCAGGCGGAAGGTGCCTGTTGCATCCAAAGATAGGGATGTTCGGGCCTCGTCTCCGTTGTTCCGGAAGAACCGTAGATCGGAATGGTGGTGCTAGGCTCTCTCTTCCTTCAAAGTGGGTGCCGCCCACTTTGATTGTGTTGAAAGCTCCTTGTGCCATGATTTCGATCACGGTCTTCCTTGGTCTTTGGAGGCTCTTTCGAAGCCTCCCCTGGCCACAGCATTTGCGGTGCTCTTCTCTTCCTTGGTTCCAGCCAGAGGGTTAAATGCTTTGCTTGGCGAAGCACTTATCAGGTGAGTCTGGCTGGAAGAGCGACACATAACTGGGCTCTGCTCGGCCAGGTGAGCCTGGTTGGAAGAGTTGCTCATAACTGAGCTGCTGAAGGAATGGTAGGATGCGCCTGGCTGGAGGCGCATGACATCTGCTGCGCCTGGCTGACAGCGCATGGTGACTGCTGCGCCTATCGGAAGGCACATGGTGGTTGCTGCGCCTATCTGGAAGGCGCATGGTGGTTGCTGCGCCTATCTGGAAGGCGCATGGTGGCTGTTGGCTGTAGATCTAGGATCCTTCCTTTGTAGAAATTCTCCTTTGTACAACCTTTTCTAGACATGTAATAGACTTTTATATATATAAATAAAAAGTCCTTCTTCGAATGTCTATGGCTTATTTGATTAGCTGTCTGAGTTCTGACGCATATAATGCCTGGCGCATGGGCTTTCTGGTTGTGAAATTCCATGCTTCTACATATACTCGATTAGCCGATCTCGAATATTGGCATACAGGCACATGCAGGCTTCAAAGTAATTATTTATTATTTAATTTTCTATTTATCTTACAAAGACAGCATGTGTACTTTATGGTCAAGGCATGATTATTCCGTGGTTAAATTGATTGTTGCATCACGCTATGTAAAACCTACAACCTAGCCGCACGGGTATCGTTGTAGAGTTGCGCATATCGTACCCCGTACGAAAGTACTCATTCGAATGACCATGATCCACGGCCTGGAACTTCACTCAACGTAGAGGCCATTAAGTTAAATAAAATTATGATGGCATGGAGAGAATGGATTCCCGAGTTCTTACATGGCAGCCCCCTTGGGACTATTAAGTGCCCGACGGGCCGGCTGGTTCCCACAGATACTGTAGATCTGTCACACGGGCAGGGAACGATATCTGATTATATTATTGTACATGCTATAACGGCGGGCGTCCCGCTGGGACTCGTCTAACTACATGATTGGCACAATTGATTGATTGGATAGACTAGCCTTGCTTGCACATAGTAAGAACTAAGGAATCCCTAATTGCATAATTCCAGGATAACTTGGGACTCATAATAGCAAGCCGTAGAATTTGATTGGCCGTTCAAGATAATTTGTTTGTGTACTGTACTACTCTGTTACCTAACTGGGATGCTCAGAATGTCAGGACATGACGGACCAACTTCTGTCCTTGTTTGGTTGGGAGGTTGGTTCGAAGTGTCGTGATGTGATGTGAATCCTAGTAGCAAGCAGAGATCTATTATTATATTCTTTTACTTACTGGTTTATGTCCTTCATATCGTCCTTCCTTGTGGTACTTGCTATTAGAGGTCTAACCTCTCTGGTTTTGCATGGCCAGATTTAGAGCCGGTTCCCGAGGATCTAGCGTACTTCTACCTCCAAGATGGTCAATACTAGAGGCATGATTGCAGGAGGACTCGAGTGGGTTCCTTACTTCACCGCTCGTTTTGTTATTTACCTTTATACTTAGCCGTTTGGCACCGACATGCTAGTCGGATTGTCTTGTACTTACTTTTACATGATTGTAATTAAGTCAGACTGCAGCTGATAACAATTGCGTATACTTGCTATATCATCTGGCTATATTTTGTAAAGCTAGATCTCAAGAACATTTTGACTGAGCGTTTGGGACGCCTTACTGCTTTATCTTACATGTTCTCTATTACTGTTTCCTTGTTTGAATGATTGAGACAATAGATGTGAAATGACCATAGTAAGACCTTTATGTAGTATGCACCCCCTCGTCTGGTTAGACAGCATTGATCGTATTATACGGTATTCATCTACCCGTAATACGTAGCTGGCTGAGTCATTCCCCCGCTCTCCAGTATTCTGGTTCTGGGGCGTGACAAGGTTTTAGTGGTGGCCCATGCAGGTCTGATTTCAGACTTGTGGGGTGTTTTGATTTATAGGATGTCTCAATCACACATGTTTCCCCTTGATCTCCTGATTCGTTATTCTCAACTCTTGCTTGACATTCCGATATCCTTTAACTTCATTGATCCTTCATGTCCGATCGTTTGATTGTTCTCTTGTCCCTTTTCTTAGGGGCACCTCGTCCGCACCTGTCAGAGCTGGACAACCGCAAGAGCAACATGGACCACCTGACCCTGTTGGTCAGCAACAAGGGCCAATACTAACTCAAGGGGCTACCCAGGAAGAAGTGATAGTGGAACCAGCGGCTGGATCGCAGTATCCAGATGTTCCACCACCACCGACAGTTCTACCTACCCAAGTGGATACACCAGCCCTTCTGGAGATCATGAGAGGAATGATGGCTACTCAGCAACATCAGATGTTGGCCCAGCAACGCATGCACACTCAGCTACAAGAGCAGAATATGTTGCTTAACCAAGGATTGCAGACGGCTTTGGAAAGAGGAGTGAGGGCTGATTCAGGAGCATCAGCCAGGTTTTGCAAGTACAACCCCCGCCGTTTCGAGGGCACGGAGGATGCTATTTCAGCAGATGCATGGCTTAAGGATATGGAGGCTATTCTGACAGCAGCTAAGGTACCGGCAGCAGAACGTGTGGATCTAGTGAAGTTGTTACTTCAGGATCTCGCACGTGATTGGTGGGAATCAGAGGAAGTGGACATCAGACGTCCTGTGGCTTGGGACGATTTCACAGCAAGATTCAAGACCAAGTACTATGGAGTTGTGGCGCAGTTTGAGCTACAACAGAAGTTTATCAACCTCAGGCAGGCCGGCAAGACTGTAGATGCTTATGCAGCAGAATTCTGCAGATTGAGTAGATTCGCCCCAGAGATGGTAGCAACAGAGCGCCATAGGGCCATGAGGTTTCAGCAAGGGTTTCATCTTGAGCTCTTGCAATTAATAGAGGGGCACAATTACCAAACTTTTGACGAAGTATTGACGGCGACTCGAAGGCATAAGATCACTATACAGAGGGTTGCAGTAAGGACTGGGGTCAGAAGAGATCCCACAGTCAGATTGAAGGAGGAGGGGGAGCAGCGCCCCGAGCAACATCACCATCCACTGGCATTCGTATCCACGATGTGGCGATACGAGGACCAGCACCACCCAGGCAGCAGCAGCAACAGCAACAAAGGAAGAACCAGCAACCCCTGACGGGATGCACTTATTGTGGGAAGATGGGACACACTAGAGATGTGTGTCGGACATTGAATGGACTATGTCTGATATGTGAAAATCCAGACCATCGGGTTACCACATGTCCCATGAATTCGAGGTCAGGAGGACCAGGACAGCAGTTCCCTGCTCTGCCAGCACCAGGGGCAGGCTAGTATCGAGGACCAGCAGTGGCAGTAAGGCCGTTGGCACAGCGTCCATTAGTACCGCAGGCTCAGATGTTTCGGCAGCAGGGACCGCCGATGCAGCAACACCAGCATAGACCACCCCAGCATCATCAAGGAAGGGGCCAGCAGCAGCATCAGGCTAGGCCGCAGCATGGAAATCAGCAAGGAGGTCGAGGGCAAGCATTCACTCTGTCCTTGGAGGAGGCATTGGCATCGGGAGATGTTGTGGCAGGTAACATTCTCGTCGCCTCATATCCCGCAGTAGCATTGTTTGATTCGGGAGCATCCCATTCATTTATATCTGCACAATTTGCGACACGACTAGGAATGGAGTTCGAGGTATTGCCAGGGAGGTTGAATATACTCACTGGTAATGGGCTCGTAGGGGTTAGTAGAGTTATTCTAGCGTGTAGCGTTGTAGTTTACGGGCATTCCTTACCCGCCCGGTTGATAGAATTTCCTGTTGGAAATTTCGACGTTATCTTAGGCATGGACTAGCTGAAAGACAGTCATGCGACAATAGATTGTCGTAGAGGGAGTGTATCTTTTGATATTCCAGGCATGAAGAGATTCACCTTAGTCAGATCAGAGGCAACTCAACCAGAGCGGGGAATAGTAGCGGCAATGGAAGAAGTTCAGATCCCGAAGGTAGTTGAAGAATTCCTAGACATATTTCCCGAAGAACTTCCAGGACTACCACCGGTTAGGGATATTGAGTTCAGTATAGAATTGGCACCAGGAACTAAACCGATATCAGATCGAGTTTACAGAATGGCGGATTCAGAGCAGGCCAAGGTTTATCAGCACATCGAGGAATTGAAGGAGAAGAAATTCATCCAAGCTAGCGTGTCACCATGGGCAGCACCAGTGGTACTTGTGGGGAAGAAGAATGGGTCATCCAGATTGTGCATTGACTACAGGAAGCTTAACGCGGCAACGGTGAAGAACAAGTACCCATTACCCAGGATCGACGACTTATTTGATCAGTTGAGCAAAGCTAGAGTTTTCTCCAAGATAGATCTTCGTTAGGGGTACCATCAGGTGAGGGTTCGGAAGGAAGACATTCCCAAGACAGTATTCAGGTCGAAGTATGGGCATTATGAGTTCTTAGTAATGCCGTTTGGTTTGACCAATGCTCCAGCAATATTCATGGATTTGATGAACCGCATCTTTATGCCATACTTAGACCAGTTTGTCGTTGTGTTTCTTGACGACATACTCGTGTACTCTGCTAGTGAAGAGGAGCATGAAGACCACCTCAGGAAAGTGTTGCAGGTTCTGAGAGAGAACCAGTTGTATGCCAAGCTCAGTAAGTGTGAGTTCTGGACGGATCACATTTCATATTTGGGTCATATCATATCAGGAGCTGGAGTAGCAGTAGATCCCAAAAAGGTAGAAGCAGTAGAGAGTTGGCCAGTACCCAAGACCGTAGCAGATGTGCGGAGTTTCTTGGGATTGGCAGGATATTACAGAAGGTTTGTGTCAGATTTTGTAAGGCTTTCAGCGCCCATGACCCGCTTGACCCGGAAGTGTAGAAGCATGGAATTTCACAACCAGAAAGCCCATGCGCCAGATACTACATGCGCTAGAACTCAGACGAAGAACTTCACAGCAAGATCAATAAAGATAGACATTATATACAGAAGTCTATTACATGTCTAAGAAAAGGTTGTACAAAGGAGAATTTCTACAAAGGAAAGATCCTAAGTCTACAGCCAGCGGCTAACACGCACCTCCAGATAAGCGCAGCAGCCACCATGCGCCATCAGTCAGGCACAGCAGACATCATGCGCCTCCAACCAGGCGCATCCCACCATATCTTCAGCAGCTCAGTCATGTGCATCCAGCTCAGTTATGTGCATCCCTTCAGCAGCCCAGTTATGTACCGCTCTTCCAGCCAGGCTCACCTGATAAGTGCTTCGTCAAGCAAAGCATTTAACCCTCTGGCTGGAACCAAGGAAGAGAAGAGCACCGCAAATGCTGTGGCCAGGGGAGGCTTCGAAAGAGCCTCCAAAGGCGAAGGAAGACCGTGATCGAAACCGCGGCTAAAGGAGCAGCTTTCAACACAACCAAAGTGGGCAAACCCCACTTTGAAGGAAGATAGAGCCTAGCACCGCCATTCAGATCTACGGCTCTTCTGGAATAACGGAGACAAGGCCCGAGCATCCCTATCTTTGGATGCAACAGGCACCTTCCGCCTACCTCGGAAGCCCTCGACTCCGTCTTTTGGATATAACAGTCACCTTCAAGTGCATCAAAGACAACACAGCGTCTCATCTTCACCCTCGGGAGCACTTCGTCAACAGAATGCACCCGCATGTTCAAGTTCATGTTGGAAGTACGTGAGGGAATGAGAAGCAAATCTTCTCTCCATGCTACTATTTATAGGCCGGGCAGATCAAACCCACGTGCCAAGTGGATGGCCCTCCGAATTCCGTGCAATGAATTTACATTAAATGGATGAACCGGACGCCTCGAATTCAGCCAAACGGCTATTTATAGCACTCGAAGAGCGAGACAGCCGCATCATTAAAAGACATGTCCGATGCGCCAGCCAGACAGCGCATCACAAGGACGCGCCCTTCGGCATCAGGCGCATCACACAGACGCGCCCTACAGTACTCGGCGCATTACAGAGGGTGCGCCCCCACACATCTCCATACCGAGTGGAACGCCAACCGACGCGCCCACTCAGATGTCCATCGAACGTCACCAACATTAAATGCTGAACTGACAGAGTTGGCAGCACGCCTCCCAAAGTCTGAACAGTTGACAGCTTTATTCAGAAAACGAAGCGTCGGCAACGTCAGCATCATCATGACTTCCGACGGCTACTGCCACGTGGCCACCCGCATGCGCCTCTACGGCCATGCGTCCACACCCGCATGCGCCTCTACGGCCATGCGTCCAAACCAGCATGCGCCTCAGACCCTTCACTGATCCCTAAAGACAGAAGAAGAGTCTCCGGTTGAAGTTTTGCATGCGCCTCAAAAGCCATGCGCCCCAGACTGATCTCTGATCCCGAAAGACAGAAGGAAAGTCGCCTGCATGCGCCTCAAAAGCCATGCGCCCCAAATGGTTTGTAACTCCTAAAGGTTATGAGCCGCAGCCTCCTCCTGCGCCCAATCCAAGGCGCAGCCCACCAGATCACTTCTCTCCACCAAATCCGAGATCTTCGAACCATGAGTCGACGACACGTGTCTTTTGACTCAACTCATCCAAGATTTCAGCAACGGAAAGATCTTCTCTCTGCTACGTGCCGGCTCACAACAGCAGTATGAAGAGTTCTCCCCCTCGATCAGGGCGCAGCATCCGTGCGCCTCCATCAGCAACCTCCACGTGGCATCCCCACACCGGCGCATCCTGCATGCGCGCATGAGCAGCCAGTCTGCAAAACTATAAATAGAAGGATCATCTCCTTCACACACACACAGAGACTCAGAACACAAGACTCACAGAGAATCCACAACAGAGAATCACCGGAGAGGCAGTTCTAGACACTCAACGTCTTCCTCCTCTCAGCAAGCTCCAGCACCCAAAGCAATCAACACCTTCAGAGAACCGATAACCGCCGTCAGCCGGTCAACGGAGTCAACGCATTACCACTCGCTCCATTGGCACTAAGGACCCAGCTTAAACAAAAGTGTACTCCTAGGACTACATCTAAGTCCTATATTGTATCACTGTTCTGTTTGTATTAAGATTTCAATCAAAACAATTTTAATGGCAAACAAGCTGGCGACTCTGCTGGGGACTTCTTTCTCCTCTACCGAGAAGGTTGTGTCACAGGCCGACGACGTGAAGGTGGGCTCCTCCCACAAGACGCTGGTAGTGTGCCTCAATCAACAGGCGTACGAGGAGTTCATTTCTGAAGGAAGTGCGAGTCCTTCGAAGCGGCTGTCGAAGCCGAAGAAGACCCGCGCAGTCTGGGTGCGCAAAGTCGACGCCTCGGGCACCACCGTTGAAGGGGATGCGCCCGTCCAGCCTTCCCTTCCTGCTGACGTCCTCAGCAGTCAAGGTGCGCCCGCTGATGCAGCGCATCTCTCGGGGAAGCGTGCGGCTGACCACGTTCCCCAGCCATCTTCCTCTCAGGCGAGGAAGATACGTCGACGGAGCAGGGGCGCAGCCAATGCCCCGCGCATTATTTCTGATGCGCCACAAAGAGCCTCTGTCTTTGACAGACTCACTCGCTGTAACGGCGAGGAGAATTTGGATGCTGAGTACTATGCGCCCCAGCGGGCTGGTACGAAGAAATCCAAGGCGGCACGGGCCATGCGCCACAAACGTGCTATGCCAGCAGCCGGCCAGAGGCACGCGCTTACAATCACGCGCGCTGTCGATGGCAAGCTGTACAAGGTTGACTCAGGTGCTCCTGCACTGACAACGAGTCGACCTTCAAAGTCCTCATCTCGCTTGGGCGCATTCACTGCGTGCACAACCAAGCCGAGAGAGGCAAACTCTGTGGTCTTGAACTCCCGCGCCTCCTCTGGTTGTGCGTTCGAGGTCCGTTCAAGTCACTTCAAATGCTGTGGTTCCCCCACTACTGATCGTGATGCCTGCTTGGTATTAGATCAGGGGGCGCAGCACTCACCCGACCACCCCGGCGCTTGGCCCTGCCATGCGCCTGAGAGGGGTGTGAGGGTAGCACTCTCCTCCAACGACTTGTGCAACGTGATCACTCACAAGCGCCGGTCAGGAGAGTTGACCAACAAGCACGATGCGCCTCTCACGGGGCACACTTGTGCAGTGGTCACGATCAACTGCTGTTGCAAGACGACAGTACCGCCAAAGCAGTCGGTCTTCCAACGGCTACAATCATCGACACCCCTCCGACATCGCCTTGGGACGAAGGTGTCAGCAGAAGAGGAACTAAAGATTGCGTCATGCAACGTGATCTCCAATTCCTCATCTGTCCGGAAGACGACTGCCAATTCCTCGTCTTCATCCAAAAGCCAGCCGAGGAAAACCAAGGCAGCTGTCACGACCTCTGGAGTGTTCGAAGGCACTCGGTCGAGGAAGAAGTCCTTGGAGGAAGCTGGGGGTAGCCAGACCCTTGTCGAGCCTCCTTCCGAAGACGAAGATGTCCAAAGCACAGCTGCGGCGGATCTTCATCAAGGCGAAGATGGCCACCCTGAAGCCCCTCAAAAGGACGATGTCCTCCAGGACACCGCCGGGGGTAGTGCTGAAAACGAAGAGGCCCTTCAAGACAGAGCTGAGGGCAGTCAGGCCCTTGCAGATGTGCCTGTCGAAGACGAACTCCAGAATGTGGCTGGGGGTGGCCAAACACTAGGAGAAGTAACTCCCCCACATGAGAGCGAGGCTGAGAGCGAAGCCTCAACTAATCCATCCACTTCCGGCCGTGTCATGACAGTATACATGATCGGGGGTGATCTTGAGGCTGATGCGCCGCCACAGGACATTGTCCAGCGTATAGACTCGCTAGAGGGAGGACTCAAAACCCTCTCTGCCTCAATGCAAGCACTGACTCAAGCAGTATTTGAGATGCGGTCGGCCTTGATCAGGACACCTTCAAATGGTCCCGACCCAGGAGCCAATGGAGAGTCGAGTGTGCCCCTCCAGCGGACACCCTCAGACACAGAAGCACCCCGGACATCGGAGCCCTCAAACGCTCCACTCCAAGTAGTACCTCCTTCCCCGACTCCTAGCTCCACGGAGGACGTGGTCGAAATAATCAAAGATCTGCGGGAGCGCTTCGAGTCCAAGAACAGGCAGGAGGAGCGCCAGAAGATGGGCATTCCCCAGCCTTATCCCCTTGAGTGGAACAAGGTGGTTTATCCCCCAAAGTATAAACCACAAACACTCACGCCGTATGACGGGAAGGACTCTCCACGACGGTACCTGACGTACTTCTAGTCGCAGACAGGGCATCTTCCAAAGGAGGACGCGCTCCTCACCAGCATCTTTGTTGGGGCCCTGAAAGGGGTGGCGTATGACTGGTACTGCAGCCTCCCCGATCATTCCATATCGTCCTTCGACGACCTGACACGCCTCTTCCTCGACCGCTTCTACGACGGTGGGAAGGACATGACGATGGCGTCTCTCATTGAGATACTCCAGAAGGACAAGGAAACAGTTTGGGCATTCATCGAACGCTTCCGTCAGGCCTGCTTCAGGCTACCTCCAGGCATGCCAGAACATGCGCTTCTCTCCGCTTGCAGTATGAACATGCTGCCTGCAGTAAAGCTCTGGCTTAACTCTACTCTCCCTCCCGACTGGAGCTCCCTAATCATTGAAGCTGAAGCTGCAGAGAAGAAGGCGGCCAATGCACGTCTTCTGGGTGTTAGCTTTCCCGTCTTTGACGATAAGGGGAAAAAGTCCGCAACCAACAACTCCGGACGAGAAACAAAGGGGAAACAGGCATTGACTGTTAATGCCTCGAAGGGCGCATCTGCGCCTACTCAAAAGCCTCCACTGGCACCGAGACCCAAGGAGGTGTATTCATTCAATGATGACGACACCCTGCAACTCTTTGAGATACTGAAGCAGGGTGACAAGATCAAGCTTCCGGACCCGAAGCGGCCCGATGAAGTCGGGAAAGTGGACAACCCGAGGTACTGTCACTACCATCGGTTTGTCGGACACCCGACTAAGGACTGCTATGTCCTCAAAAATTACATCCAGCGCATGATCAATGCGGATGTAATCTCCGTCGACTACGAAGAGAAGACGGTGTCAGCTAATATGGTGTCACTTCAGTTTGGCACCTTGCCGCCGACTACCACACAAGATGGCGTCGTCCCCATCCCTAAGGCGACAATGGACGTGGTGAATTTGCCACCCACCCGTGATAATGTGAGTGGACTTGTCCCACTCACCACATCTCGAGGAGAGGTCCTCTGGGTTCACCCCGACCTCGTCTCCGAGGTAACTCAACCGGAGGTACGCCCTACCTCCAAAGCAAAAGGCAGGAAGATCAAGTCTTGCCGCACGGTCTCTTCTTCAACGGAAGAGGCGCTTCCTGTGCAGACACGTGCACAACAGAACTCCCAGCCCGGTGAAGCTGCCGCCGAAGTGGTGCCTC
This sequence comes from Iris pallida, assembly GCA_029216955.1. Taxonomy (NCBI): domain Eukaryota; kingdom Viridiplantae; phylum Streptophyta; class Magnoliopsida; order Asparagales; family Iridaceae; genus Iris; species Iris pallida. Next base: position 9,857,288 of record JANAVB010036020.1, on the reverse strand, counting down.
CTGGCACCATCCCTGAGGAGGGTCCATCCAAGCCCTCAGCAGCCAATAAACAAAAGCAAGTGGAGGCCCGTTTCGACAGACCTCTGCGGAAAGAAAATGCTTCGGGGCTAGCCAAGCCCCACAATTTTGACATTCTGGCACAACTGGCCAGTACTCCTGCACGCCTGTCTTTGTTCGAGCTCCTGCGTCTCTCCAAGGACTCCCGAGAAGCTCTCTGCGAAGCTCTGAAGGATGCCGAATCCTTTCTCAGTCAGGTCAAGCAGCCTGAAGACCTCCCAACTACTTGTGCACACTGTCATTGTGCGGATGAAGTTATCCCAAACATAACTTTCACCCAACAAGACATGCTGCTCAAGCATCACCGACATAACCGACCGTTGTATTACACAGGGTACATCGGTTCGGTAAAGGTGAGCAGGATTCAGATCGATCCGGGGTCTTCCCTAAGCATCATTCCAAAGGCGCTGCTATCAAAGCTGGGGATCCCAATGTACCGGCTGGCGCCCTCCAATACGACCATCAGCGGCTTCAACGCCAGCAAGAACGAGCCACTGGGCAAGATCCGGCTGAAGTGTCACATCGGCAGCCTCAAAACTGAGGTAACTTGTTATGTGGTGGATGCCGAGGTCAACTACAACATCTTACTCGGACGACCATGGTTACATGAGTACATGGTGGTGCCCTCCACGCTCCACCAATGCATGAAATATGTATCCACCAACGGCGTCATCCGGACGGAGTTTGCAGATATCGATCCCTTCAAAGGGATTGAGGCCTACTTCACCGATTCCGACTTGTACATGCCACTTGACGAGGAGGAAGCCAACGATGCCGATGATGAAGCAGAGACGGCAACAGAGCCGGACTTGGAGCCTGAAGTGACTCCTGACGCCCCCTTGAAAATCCGTCTGAAAGGGAGACCACCCCAGAAGGCGCCTCCAATGAGCATCAAGCTATCAGGAAAAGCGCCAGCTCGCGAAGCTCCCCTGAAGATACGCCTCAAGGGGAAGCCACCACAAACAGCGGCTCCCCTGGTGGTAAAATTACAAGGGAAGGCGCCACTCATCGAAGGCGCAACCGAGGCACCCCTCAAGGTGCGTCTTAAAGGCAAGCCGCCGCAGTCATCCAAGATGCCGGAGAGGGCTCACATAACCCTCTCAGACCCCAAAGTCAGAGCGGTGGAGGACTCTCCTGATCCGGCCCCAGTGCTTACAGACGAGGAGCTTGGCGAATATATCTCTGCTGATGTAGACGCACCCTCCTTCGACAATGTAATCCCACGGGATAAAATCTCGTACTTTATCAATAATAGAGTGTCTTTCAATTATTCTTGTCTTCCACACTGGAATGCCATGTATACATTAGACAACGCTCTACGGTCGTTGCAAACACAAGTAACGACCGTCTACAATAATCAAATAGTCCCGTCTCAAGGAGTCTTCATAGTCCCTCCACGAAGCCGAGACGAAGGCACCATCATCTCGGGCAAAATCGAGCGTCGTCGGGACCTTCCGTCAATCGAGCCCGAACCTGATACCGGCAGAGTACAAGTCTATCGGTACACAGATGCGGCTAAGCACATCATCCAAAAGATGGGCTACGACCTGAAAAGCAATAAAGGCCTAAACTACGGCAAGGGTCGGCATCTTCCTGTCCGGCTTTCGATGCCCAATGGAAAGCCACAGGATTACTATAATCGGACTCGACGGGGGTTAGGCTATGTCACGCCGCCATCAACTCCAGAGAGTTCAGACGCAGAAGACATAGAACATTCCCACTCGTCAGAAGCATCGACGTGGGATTCCGATACCAGTATCGGATCAGTCTTCAGGAAAGTGCTGTCAGCTAACATGACATCGGCGCAACCTCAGAAGGATGAAGGCGAGGACCAACCGCCGGAACCCTTCGAAGAAGAACCCTGGGCTCAACGTCTAGGAGAACAATGGGAGTCTCGTTTTGAGTTACGAGAACCTCCCACCGAAGACGAAGTCGAGCAGATCGACCTCGGGGATGGATCTTCTTCTAAACCCATCTTTATCAGCAAAAGCTTGGAAGGAGAAGACCGAGAATCTTTAGTCCAACTGGCTAAGGAGTATATCGACGTCTTCGCCTGGAGCTACGAAGACATGCCGGGTCTCGATCCGCAGATCGCGATGCATAGGTTGAACATCTTACCAGATGCCAAACCTATCAAACAACAACAGCGACGCTTCCGCCCGGACATCATGAACGCCATCGATCAGGAGGTAGACAAGCTCTTGACCAGTGGCTTCATCCGTGAGGAACAACACCCGGACTGGGTAGCCAACGTCGTCCCTGTCACCAAAAAGAACGGGAAGATACGAGTCTGTATCGACTTCAGGGATCTCAACTCTGCTTGCCCGAAGGATGAATTCCCGCTCCCAATCACCGATGTAATGATCGACAACACATGTGGCTTTGAACGCATGTCCTTCATGGACGGGTATTCAGGCTACAATCAAATCAAGATGTTCTCCGATGATGCAAAACACACGTCATTCAGGACTCCAAAGGGTGTTTTCTGCTACACAGTAATGCCCTTCGGCTTGAAGAACGCCGGTGCAACGTACCAGCGAGCTATGAACACCATCTTCCGTCAACATCTTCGCAAGACAGTTGAGTGCTATGTTGACGACATCGCAGTCAAGAGCCGCCTCAAAAGAGATCACCTACAGGACCTAAAGACGGTCTTCGATCTCATGCGGGCACATCAACTCAAAATGAATCCCGCTAAATCCTTCCTGGGGTTTCTAGCGGCAAATTCTTGGGCTTTATCCTCACGGCAAAAGGCATTCATGTCGATCCCGAGAAGACTAAAGCCATCCTTAACATGGACCCTCCGAAGAACCTTCGAGAACTTCGGGGCTTACAGGGACGTTTGGCATACATCCGGAGGTTCATAGCAAACCTCTCCGGTAAATGTCAACCCTTTACTCAGCTCATGAAGAAGGGAGTCTCTTATGTCTGGACGGAGGAGTGCCAAAAGGCTTTCGACGACATCACGGCTTACTTAACAAGCCCGCCAGTCCTAGTGGCACCTGTCGCCGACAAACCATTCCTCCTCTACGTCCGTGCCATGGATCATTCCCTCGGCGCTTTACTGGCTCAAAACAGCGATGCAGGCTACGAGCAAGCAATCTACTACCTCAGTCGAACACTCATCGGGGCCGAACACCGGTACAACCCCGTTGAAAAGGAGTGCTTGGCTTTGGTGTTTGCCATTCAGAAGACTCGTCATTACGTCTCGGGCCAGACAATTCACGTCATCTCCCGAGTCAATCCACTCAGAGTTCTCATGACGAAGCCAGGGTCATTAAACTCCCGGCTGGCTACATGGGCGATCCTACTAACGCCATACAATATGGTGTTTGTCCCACAGAAGGCGGTCAAGGGTCAGGCTCTGGCTGACTTTTTAGCTGCACACCCCATCCCAGAATCTTCAAAACTCTATGAAGACATCCCGGATGAAGTCCAAGAATCAAACGTCACTGAAGGAAGTCCCGTTTGGCGGATGTTCTTCGATGGCGCTTCAAGAATGGGCCCCAACGGCCAAATCATCGCAGGAGTGGGGGTAGTCTTGATCTCCCCCGATCAGCTGGTCATCCAGCGCGCATACTCTCTTTCGAAGCCGTGCTCCAACAATGTTGCTGAGTACAACGCACTCGTCATGGGACTCCAGCTAGCACAACAGCTGGGGGTGGATCATCTGGAAGCCTACGGCGACTCGAAACTCGTCGTAAACCAGATTCGGGGGCAATACGAGGTTCGCCATGAAGATTTGATCCCTTACCATGAAGTTGCATTGAACATCATTTCAACCTTCACTGGGTTCTTCATCGAACATGTACCCCGCCTACAAAACTTGGAGGCTGACGCTCTGGCTGGCCTCGCAGCCTCATTGGCCGCGCCCCTTGGGACTCAACATTATGTTACGGTGACTGGCCGAGACCTGATTTGTCCCAGAAACAACCTATGTTTGCAAATGGCTCACGCCATGCCGACGAACACCGATGTTAATGTCCGAGACTGGAGGTTCCCGTTCATCGACTTCGCTGTCTACGGAATCCTTCCAGAGGACCCGAAGGAAGCCGTCTCAGTCAGGAGATGCTCTCTTCGATTCTACTACGATACAGCCACTAAAACGCTGTACCGACGCTCCTTCGACGGGCTTCTCCTTCGATGCCTGTCTAACGAAGAAGCGGCCGAAGCTCTTCGAGAAGCTCATGACGGAACTTGCGGAGCTCACCAACCAGGTCCTAAGTTGCAAGATCGACTGCGACGTATGGGCTACTACTGGCCAACCATGGTTGCCGACGCAGTGGAATATGCTAAGAAGTGCCATGCATGCCAACTTCATGTAGACTTCATACATACACCATCTGAACCTCTACATCCTACAGTCGCCTCCTGGCCATTCGAAGCCTGGGGCATGGACATTGTAGGGCCAATCACCCCTCCTTCATCGAGAGGACACCGCTTCATCCTGGCCATCACCGATTACTTCTCCAAATGGGCGGAAGCAGTCCCACTAGCAGAAGTAAAAAGCTCCAGGGTGGTCAGCTTTATCAAATACCATGTCATTTACCGTTTCGGGGTACCCCGGCGAATCATCCATGACAATGGTCCTCAGTTTATCAGCCACATTTTCAGCAGGTTCTGTGACAAGAATCGCATTCAAAACGTGGTCTCAACCGCCTACAATCCGGCAGCAAACGGATTGGCCAAGGCGTTCAACAAAACTATCGTCAGGCTACTAAAAAAAGTCGTGTCATCCAACAAACGCGACTGGGACGAAAAGCTTGGCGAATGCCTTTGGGCCTACCGCACAACGGTACGGACCCCAACAGGCAACACTCCATTCTTCCTGGTCTACGGAAGCGAAGCAGTACCGCCTCTCGAGATACAGATACCTTCGCTCCGCTTGGCAATCACAAACGATCTCACAGAAGAAGACAATCAACGTCGTCGTCTGCGGGAACTGGAGGCACTTGACGAAAAGCGTCTCCTAGCTCAACAACGCATCGAACTTTACCAAGCCCGTATATCACAGGCTTTCAACAAGAAGGTCAAGCAAAGAACTTTCCAAGTTGGCGACCTGGTTTTAGCAGTCAGAAGGCCAATGGTGTTAACTCACAAGACACCAGGGAAGTTCGAGCCCAAATGGGAAGGACCCTTCATCATTGAGACGGTATACTCAAACGGTGCTTACCGGCTCGCCAAACCCAATAGGGACTTGTTCATGATGCCCATCAACGGCAAGTTCCTAAAGAAGTACTATTCTTGACATCCTCCAAGACATGTATTTCCCCAAACAACCTCTTCTCACAAAATCAATCGCTTCCGGAACCCAGCTGTTCCGTGGCATCCTTCCGTAGAAAGATAACCACGTCCACATTACCTCTGAGTTGTCTCTCTACATCCTACAAAGCGGAACCTTACACTTCGTGAGCTTATGCTATCCTTCATGTTTACCACGTCCACATTACCTCTGAGTAAACATCCCGTACAAACAACTCCAATGTTGTCGTACATTGATCGCAGAACTGCCACGTCCACATTACCTCTGAGTTGTTCAGCGTATCCCCAGGATCATTCCTACCACGTCCATAAACACCTCTGAGTAGGAAGATTCTATCATTCGAACCTAATGATTGCCATGTCCACATTACCTCTGAGCAAACATGTTGGTTCCTTTATACTTATTATCTGTACCTAAAAACCAAGGTGCGCAAAAGATAATAGGTCCACATAAATCATCAAGTTCATGAGATTAAAAATGAACACATCACAAAGAGATAGTGTATTTCTTTATTTTTCAAAAAAAAAAGAGAGTACAGAAATACGCTATTTCCCCAGCAAGAATTAAAAAAACACATAAAAAGAAGAGAAGCTACAATCCCCGATCCTCCCCAGGGTGGGATGAGAGTTCTCTGACTCGACGTCTCAGGTCGACAGTGCGAGTTTCCACAGTCGCCTGGACTCGCAGCTCGGCTTCTTGACGCATTAACCCGACAGCCTCAGCAGAAGTTTTACTCTCATACTTCTCATCAAGCTGTCGTCGCTGCTGAGCCAAAGCAAGGGTCCGCTGAGTAAGAGTCGCTTCCTCCTGCTTGAATGCCACGTGTTCAGCCAGGACACGATCAGCTTCTAGTTGAAGTTGGGCCCGCTGGTCTTCAAGACGGCGCATCTGAGCATCAACCTCTGCGATGTTAGCGTCCACCGCAGCCCGCTTCTCCGTCGTCTTCTCCATAGATTGAGACAACTGCTCCGCCGCAGCCTCAGTCCCAGCCACTTCACGCTCCCAACTGCTCACATCGGCCCGATAGAAAGCCTCGATTTCAGCAATCAACTTCCCTATCTCTGCATCTATCAAGACAGAGAGGTCATTTCGTTGGATGCGCTGCAGTTCCGCGAGCCGCTCGTCCAGCTCAATCACCGAAACCTCCAGAATTTCGGCCATATGGTCATGGCCTTGGTGAATGCGGATCAGCTCGATACAAGGCATTGCCAAAGCTTTTGCTGTCGCAAAGCTCCCCTTGCCATCCATCACTGCAGATACTCCTTTCTCCAGCATTTTGTACACTCCCTCGACGAGGAACTTCACATACTCGTCGGCATCCGCCAGCACCTGCGGCGTCATAGTAGGAGTTGGGGGAGCTACTACAGTTTGCGGACCGGAGGAGGATCCGCCAATCTGAGAGGTTTGAACCTCGGCTGCAATAGGCTCTTCATCAACAGGGGCCAGACTGCTAGCCCGAGGTGCCGAAGGAACAGAAGGAGCCGGCACATGCGTCGTGATAGTACCCCAAGTGGAAGGAGCAACAGAGGGTTCCACACCCTTACCCTTCTCAAGCCCGGAGACATCACCGACGTCAACGGCCACCTCTTCTACCCCCGACATTCTATCAGCATCAGCCACCTCCCCCGGCAAAACGGGGAGGTCAACATTTATCTCCTGGCCAGCCCCAGGAGACAAGACCGGCAGAAGAGTCTCATTCTTCTCAAGTCCCTCTACAGGGACAGAATCTGTCACTACCGCCTGATCGGTAGCCATCTCTATGTCCATGGTTGAAGCCAAGGAAGGATTCGGCAATGATTCGGCCGACCTCCTTTCATCATGACCAGGAGGGGAATCAACCCTCTCCTCTATCCTCACCGCTTCTGCTGCCCCCCCAACGGACCCTTGCAACGCTGGAGGGACGTCACCAGAAGGCGACGAACTCCAATCCACTTCATCATCAGGATGCCTCGAGTCTGTAGGACCCTCAGCGTCCAAGGCCTCCACGGCAGATGGTACTATCCCAGAAGTTGTTGCGACTTCAAAGTCAGGAGATACTAAAACCTCCGCGGGAACATCTTCGGGACCCTCCTCCACAGGAGACATCATCGTTGGTGGAATGCACTCCTCAGAAGAGCCTGCCACCTCCTTCGGCTTACTGGTGCCCGATTTCGAAGCACGAGACTTCTTCTTCAATCCCTACAAGAAGAAGAGCATAAGTCGCCACAATGACATAAAAAAACTGGAATTATGAAGCATTCCTTACCTCAGCGGGAGCTAAGCCCGTTGGCGTTACAAGTGGCGTTTCCGTAATCTTCGGGGTCGACGTCCTTCTCGACCTTTTTGGTACAGTAGAACCAGCTTCTGTGTCAGCCCGTCTTTTCCTGACAGACGGGTCTCTCACTGGTGCCACAGCAGCAGCCCGATACCCCGCTAATTCTGGCGGACGATATGACCGAGCTGCCACCAACATATTCGTTGTTGCCTCCAACTGGGTTCCAATGATGAAACTAGTCTCCCTGTCATAACCAGGAGACATAGTATTCATAGTACAATACAGCTTGGCGGCCGGATATAAGATCGGCGGCCGAGGATTGCGAACTGGTATGGTAAACTTAACGCTAGTACATCCAGCGTTATAATACTGCCAGCCCCGGGCTCCATCCAGCAAACTCCCGATGAAGCCTAGACTGCTACTGGGATTCCGCAGCATTAGCTGAGTGTAGCCAAATTGACGAGCAAATCGGCTTGGCAAGTACGGTTCCAGATAACACCTGTTCTGATTACGGTAGACCAGATGCGAAGGCCGGATACTCTGCAACCAACGAAAACTCCATTTCGGCAAAGTAACCGCATCCTCGCCAGAATCAACCAAATCCTGGTCGGCCTCAAAATTCTTGAAGATCGGGCCAACCTTCACGATTTCCCACCCCTGAAGGAAGGACAAAACCCTCCTACAAACGGGGACGCCAGTGTAAGACCACTTTCTCTTGTAGAAGCGGCGAATGAAGGCATCTCCTTCAACATGGTCCTCCTCAGGACCAGGACTCATCACATTCGGATGATGTAAGATCAGCCAACCCATAAGATAAGGGAAAGGCAGCTCGGCCCGGGGAAAGTTGTCATTATTACCTTTCTCGTGGATCACATCATCAGCAAAAGACCTCAAACCGCGCAGCAGGTTGCACACCATCGCGGGAAGGAGAGCCAGAGGTCGTCCAAAGGCCAACTTCACTGCAGGCAAAATGAGATTCCGATGTACCCTCTCAACAGCACCGGATCCCCCTGCAAATATGCAATCCCGGAGCCATATCATCAAGTAGGCCGTCAACACTGCCTTAGATGACAGCCGGTGCCCGCAGTGCCAGAAACAGCTGTACGTGTTCTGGCCGCTCTCATTTGAATGTGGGGTCCTCTCGTCCAGTCGGGTTATTTCAGAACTCACTTCCGCGGGTGTCAAGCCCTGCGGAGTCGCAAACCGGATCCTCGAAGGATCCGCCAAATCTTGTCTGAAAACATAGTCCCTCCAAACAGTCACGTGAGGTTGGGTCTTACCCTTGTCCCTCCGGTGCATCAGATAATGATGGCTCGTCACCTCCTTGAAAACGACCATCATCTCCGGGTCCTTATCTTCCAAGACCTGGATCTCTTCATTCGATGGAAAATATTCCTCGTACGGTTCCGAGCCCCAAGGAAGCTTGGACACTTCGTACATCTCATGAAGGGCCAATCCCAACTCCCCCACTGGAGTAAAGAAGCTGCCAGTCTGGGCGTTGAAAAGCTCCAACAGCGCAAGGAACATCGGCTTATTGAGGTCCACGCCTGCCTGCGTGGCCCGAATGGCGGCAGTCAGCCCTATCTCTTTAAGCTCAACTTTGAACCTGGAAAGCACCCAGGAGGTCAATTCGTCCCACTTTGGGATGTAGTGACACCAACCTTCGACTCTAAAACCAGCTGTCGGATACGTGACCTTCGACGTCAGCATCCGATTTGCAAAAGTCGGGGCACTGAAGGGAAACGTGTCATTTGGGACTTCACTATAGATGCTCCCGGGACGCAAAGTTCGGTAACTGAACGAAGAACCAGTTCGTGAAGCGGTCAAGGTGTCTCGCTGGTTCGAGGTGGTGTCAATCGAAAGGGAGCCCTCCAAGACACCTCCTTGAGAAGGAGTAAGTTCCCAATCCATCCTTCTCTTCGAAGCTAGACGGTAAAAGGCTGTCAGTGGCAACTGGCGGTCAACCTGCCGCATGTATAACATCATGCCCTTAGCAGCAAAGAACCAGTCTTCTCTGATCTTCAATATCTTCGCTTCGGAAGAGACTAATCGGTCGCCAAACAGAAAGGCAGGCTTTAAGAAAGTCACACCTTCAGAATCAGCAGACTTCAGTTTACCGCTCTCCATCATACTCTGGAGGAAAAGCGGCAACTGGACCTGGATTTGTAGCATCCTCTCACGAGGTTGGTCCTGAAGGATAGCATCCTTTGCAGGGTTGATCACCGCCTCATCAAAATCAACTCCCATCTGACAAAGAGAAGCGTCCAGGAGGACCTCATTCAATAAAGGGATCGTCATCGACACTGGCACAACAAAAGTGGAAGTCAGGCAAAAAGATAAAATATGTCAAGCAGACTGGCGCATTGCCAGGGTATGAACCCATACGCATCTGCTTCGGCGCATCATCAGGGCATAGGCCCATGCGCGTCAGCATGTCTCTTCGCATCATCAGGGCGTAAGCCCATGCGCGTTGGCATTGGAGCTTCGGCGCATTATCAGAGCGTGAGCCCATGCGCGTCAGCAAAGGCTTCGGCGCATCTTCAGGGAATAAAACCCATGCGCGTCAGCCATTAAAACCTCGGTGCATGATAGAGGTATAAACCTATGCACGTCGGCAGGATAGAACCTCGACGTATCATCAAAGACCGAAGTCTATACGCGTCGGCAGTTAGGGCACAGGGCCCAAAGCAGAGACGAAACCCACCTGTCACCTCAGGACGAACGTCGGCAAGAGTCGCAAGAGTGATAGGTACATCCTCATCGACAGACTCCTTCGCTTTCTCCTTCTCCTTGCCGGCAGCACCGCGAGGAGTCTTGGGAGCCATTCTCTCGAGGAAGGAGAAGTTAGGGTTTTGAAGAAGAAACTCTAAAGAAGCAGAGGCACAGAGAAGAAGAACCCTTTCTCTCTCCAACTCTTACCTATTTATAGGGCTTGGTCGCACGCGTGAACAGATGACGTGTGATCTCAGCCGTCGCCTGGGGTTCTGTGCAAGGATAGCAGCAAATAAAACCAAAAGATCATCATTAATCTTTTTGGTTACCGAGGCACCATCATCATTAACTGAGAAGAGCATGCGCCCGAACAGGCATGCGCCCAGAAATCATGTGCCCTGACCTCCATGCTTCTTATTCAAAGTATTCCAAAACTTATTCAAAAGTTTTGAAAACTTTGAAGGGGGTCTTGTAGAAGCATGGAATTTTACAACCAGAAAGCCCATGCGCCAGACACTACATGCGCTAGAACTCAGACGAAGAACTTCACAGCAAGATCAATAAAGATAGACATTATATACAGAAGTCTATTACATGTCTAAGAAAAGGTTGTACAAAGGAGAATTTCTACAAAGGAAAGATCCTAAGTCTACAGCCAGCGGCTACCACGCGCCTCCAGATAAGCGTAGCAGCCACCATGCGCCATCAGTCAGGCGCAGCAGACATCATGCGCCTCCAACCAGGCGCATCCCACCATATCTTCAGCAGCTCAGTCATGTGCATCCAGCTCAGTTATGTGTATCCCTTCAGCAGCCCAGTTATGTACCGCTCTTCCAGCCAGGCTCACCTGATAAGTGCTTCGTCAAGCAAAGCATTTAACCCTCTGGCTGGAACCAAGGAAGAGAAGAGCACCGCAAATGCTGTGGCCAGGGGAGGCTTCGAAAGAGCCTCCAAAGGCGAAGGAAGACCGTTATCGAAACCGCGACTAAAGGAGCAGCTTTCAACACAACCAAAGTGGGCAAACCCCACTTTGAAGGAAGATAGAGCCTAGCACCGCCATTCCGATCTACGGCTCTTCCGGAATAACGGAGACAAGGCCCGAGCATCCCTATCTTTGGATGCAACAGGCACCTTCCGCCTACCTCGGAAGCCCTCGACTCCGTCTTTTGGATGTAACAGTCACCTTCAAGTGCATCAAAGACAACACAGCGTCTCATCTTCACCCTCGGGAGCACTTCGTCAACAGAATGCACCCGCATGTTCAAGTTTATGTTGGAAGTACGTGAGGGAATGAGAAGCAAATCTTCTCTCCATGCCACTATTTATAGGCCGGGCAGATCAAACCCACGTGCCAAGTGGATGGCCCTCCGAATTCCGTGCAATGAATTTATATTAAATGGATGAACCGGACGCCTCGAATTCAGCCAAACGGCTATTTATAGCACTCGAAGAGCGAGACAACCGCATCATTAAAAGACATGTCCGATGTGCCAGCCAGACAGCGCATCACACGGACGCGCCCTTCGGCATCAGGCGCATCACACAGACGCGCCCTACAGTACTCGGCGCATTACAGAGGGTGCGCCCCCACACATCTCCATACCGAGTGGAACGCCAACCGATGCGCCCACTCAGCTGTCCATCGAACGTCACCAACATTAAATGCTGAACTGACAGAGTTGGCAGCACGCCTCCCAAAGTCTGAACAGTTGACAGCTTTATTCAGAAAACGAAGCATCGACAACGTCAGCATCATCATGACTTCCGACGGCTACTGCCACGTGGCCACCCGCATGCGCCTCTACGGCCATGCGTCCACACCCGCATACGCCTCTACGGCCATGCGTCCAAACCAGCATGCGCCTCAAAAGCCATGCGCCTCAGACCCTTCACTGATCCCTAAAGACAGAAGAAGAGTCTCCGGTTGAAGTTTTGCATGCGCCTCAAAAGCCATGCGCCCCAGACTGATCTCTGATCCCGAAAGACAGAAGGAAAGTCGCCTGCATGCGCCTCAAAAGCCATGCGCCCCAAATGGTTTGTAACTCCTAAAGGTTATGAGCCGCAGCCTCCTCCTGCGCCCAATCCAAGGCGCAGCCCACCAGATCACTTCTCTCCACCAAATCCGAGATCTTCGAACCATGAGTCGACGACACGTGTCTTTTGACTCAACTCATCCAAGATTTCAGCAACGGAAAGATCTTCTCTCTGCTACGTGCCGGCTCACAACAGCAGTATGAAAAATTCTCCCCCTCGATCAGGGCGCAGCATCCGTGCGCCTCCATCAGCAATCTCCACGTGGTATCCCCACACCGGCGCATCCTGCATGCGCGCATGAGCAGCCAGTCTGCAAAACTATAAATAGAAGGATCATCTCCTTCACACACACACAGAGACTCAGAACACAAGACTCACAGAGAATCCATAACAGAGAATCACCGGAGAGGCAGTTCTAGACACTCAACGTCTTCCTCCTCTCAGCAAGCTCCAGCACCCAGAGCAATCAACACCTTTAGAGAACCGATAACCGCCGTCAGCCGGTCAACGGAGTCAACGCATTACCACTCGCTCCATTGGCACTAAGGACCCAGCTTAAACAAAAGTGTACTCCTAGGACTACATCTAAGTCCTATATTGTATCACTGTTCTGTTTGTATTAAGATTTCAATCAAAACAATTTTAATGGCAAACAAGCTGGCGACTCTGCTGGGGACTTCTTTCTCCTCTACCGAGAAGGAGCTTCAGTATCATCCAGGCAAGGCTAATGTAGTAGCAGACGCTCTTAGTAGGAGAGGTGGCGCATTTATGTTGACAACACAGAGGCATATCTTAGAAGACCTTCAGGAGATGGGCATCGAAGTTATGCTTCCTAGTGATGTAGGAGTTCTAACTAGTCTACAAGTTCAATCTGACTTGGTAGATAGGATCAAGGCCGCTCAGGCACAGGACCCAAGGATTCAGAAGCTTAGGGAAGAATGTGAGTCAGGACTCAGAAAGGAAATGAGAATTCACGAAGATGGTACACTTAGGTTCGGATCGCGTTTATGTGTGCCTAGTGGAGATATCAGACAGGAGGTCATGGCAGAAGCTCACAGTTCTCAGTATTCTATTCACCCTGGAGGGACCAAGATGTACCAAGATATCAAGCAGCATTTATGGTGGAACGGGATGAAGAGGGAGATAGCTAGATTCGTTTTTCGTTGCTTGGTATGTCAGCAAGTGAAGGCAGAACAGCAGAGGCCAGCTGGGTTATTACAACCGCTTCCTATTCCGGAATGGAAGTGGGAACACATCACAATGGACTTTGTGACCGGTTTACCGAGATCACCAAGTGGTAAGGATGCTATTTGGGTAATAGTAGATCGGCTTACGAAGGTAGCACATTTTCTTCCTTTCAGAGTAGGGCAATCTACAGAAAAGTTGGCAGAGTTGTATATGCAACAGATAGTCAGGCAGCATAGAGTTCCTGTCAGTATTGCGTCGGATCGGGATACCCGCTTTACATCACATTTCTGGAAGAGCTTACATCATAGTCTGGGTACCAAGTTAAGATTTAGCACGGCCTACCATCCGCAGACGGATGGGCAATCAGAAAAAACGATTCAGACTTTAGAAGACATGTTGCGAGCTTGCACTCTAGATTTTGGAGGATCTTGGGAGAGCCACCTGCACTTAGTTGAGTTTTCATACAACAATAGTTATCAAGCCAGTATCCAGATGGCGCCATTCGAAGCACTATATGGTAAGAAGTGCAGATCACCGCTTGCATGGGATGATATCGGAGAGAGGAAAATGTTAGGCCCAGAAATGATTGTTCAGACGGTTGAAGTGGTTAAGGGAATTAGAGAGCGACTTCGTGTTGCGCAGGACAGGCATCGTCATTGGGCGGACCAGCATCGTAGGCCGTTAGAGTTCTCTGTTGGGGACCACGTATTCTTGCGGATCTCACCTACTCGTGGGGTCATTAGATTTGGCGTTCGCGAAAAATTGAGTCCGCGGTACGTGGGCCCATTTGTTATCCTTGATCGGATAGGCGATGTTGCTTATCGTTTATCCCTCCCACCTTCGTTACGAGAGGTGCATGACGTGTTTCATGTATCTCAATTACGTAGGTACGTATCGGACCCAAGTCATGTCCTCGATCATTCGGAGCTGGTTGTTGGTACCAACCTGTCTTACGAGGAACAGCCTGTGTCCATTTTGGACCGAAGAGAGAAGATACTCAAGAACCGAACAATTAGTCTTGTCCGTGTTGCTTGGGGTCATCACTCCTTGGGAGAGTCAACGTGGGAACATGAGGATGATATCCGATCACGGTATCCACACCTGTTTGACTCACAGGGTATATCTCTTTCTGTATACCTTGATTGTCTTGATTTCTCATGCTTATCGCCTTATGGATAGAACTACCTGATATCGTAGATTGATAGATTTACTTATATAGTACTTGCTTTTAATATGGTAAAATGATTGCTTGCTCACTAGAATTGCTTGTATTAGTTTAGCTCTGATATTTCTATCCGGCTTCGATTTGAAATTCCGAGGACGAAATTTTTCTAAGGTGGGTAGAGATGTCACTCCCCGTTCCCGGAATGCGTATTTTTATATATGAACAACTCATGTGTATTTATTTAGTATTTATCATGTATTATTCTGTATTTAAATTCCTTTAGTTTCATGTTAATTAATTATCTGCTCTTTAAAATTTTTATGTTAATTAATTTCCTGCAATTTTATTTCTGCAATTATATTTCTGCAATTTTATTTCCTGTATTTTATTTGCTGCTTTAGTCTTATTGGATTTCGGTTTGCTGAATCCCCTTAAACCCGGTCCAACATCCCACCTACCACCATCTTCCTATTTAAAGCTTCCATCTCTTTCTCTCTCCTCATTACTTCATTCTCACCATTACTTCTTCTTCTTCCTCTCATTACTCTCCACCACCTACCAGCAGCAGGAGAAGGCAAGTGCAAACTTGCTTCTCAATCACCCATTTTTATGGTTCATTTGCCTTCTTCTCGTGATTCCAAGAGAGATTAGTTCTTAGCATTTTTGATTTCTACGGCTGGTTTTCTCTAGATCTAAGTTGTAGTATTTCGGCTGTTCATGGGTTCTTAGTCCATCAACTTTGGGTGTATTTCTCTGGCACTGGAGCGAAGGCTCCATAGTACTTGGAGTTCGGGAAATGTTGTACGCACACGTTCTTACGTGCTCGCGTAAAACATCAGCCCAGTCACGCACGCGTCTTTACGTGTTTGCGTGTATTTTCAGTCACGCACGCTTCTTTACGTGTTTGCGTGTATTTTCAGTCACGTACACGTCGGTACGTGTTTGCGTGTATTTTTAGTCACGCTCACGTTCTCATGAGCGTGCGTGTATTTTTTTAGTCACGCTAACGTTCTCATGAGCGTGCGTGTATTTATAGTCACGCACACATCCCTGAGCGTGCGTGTATTTTAGTCACGCACATCCTTGCGTGCGTAGATTTCTTGTCACCTTTTCATGCTCACTAGAGTCTGCGTGAATTTCCCTTCACGGTCACGCTGTGCTTGCTTGCGTGACTTTTCACGCTCACGCTTGCCAGCGTGTATCACTTTTCACGCTCACTATTCACGCCCATTTTTCACGCTCACCCCAGCTAGACTTAGCGTGACTTGTTGGTCTTAAGCATAGACTTCTTGCGTGACTTTTGGCCTTAGCATAGATTTGTTGGCGTGACTTCTTGACCTGGGTGTTTTAATTGTCTTATAATTATTTATTTAATGATGGCATGATAATTCTTCTATTATATCCTTACGCCTTTTTGCATGAACTTGATAAATCATGACATGTTAATATTGTAAATATGGATTGTTGTGTAGAATGTGTCATGTGTCTTGATTTATCCATGGATACCCAGTATGACTAGAACTTAATTTTGAGGAGTTATGGACCCGACCCCATGTAATATTGATAACTTTCATGCCTTGTCACCATTGATAATGATTGTGACATTGACTAATAATTGATCATGCGTTCCTAGTTGGAACTAAGAGACTGACTAGTCGTCTTATTGAATGAAATGAATGAGACACGTTCATGTAATGAACTATTATACTCGATTAGCCGATCCCGAATATTGGCATACAGGCACATGCAGGCTTCAAAGTAATTATTTATTATTTAATTTTCTATTTATCTTACAAAGACAGCATGTATACTTTATGGTCAAGGCATGATTATTCCGTGGTTAAATTGATTGTTGCATCACGCTATGTAAAACCTACAACCTAGCCACACGGGTATCGTTGTAGAGTTGCGCATATCGTACCCCGTACGAAAGTACTCATTCGAATGACCATGATCCACGGTATGGAACTTCACTCAACGTAGAGGCCATTAAGTTAAATAAAATAATGATGGCATGGAGAGAATGGATTCCCGAGTTCTTACATGGCAGCCCCCTTGGGACTATTAAGTGCCCGACGGGCCGGCTGGTTCCCACAGATACTGTAGATCTGTCACACGGACAGGGAACGATATCTGATTATATTATTGTACATGCTATAACGGTGGGCGTCCCGCTGGGACTCGTCTAACTACATGATTGGCGCAATTGATTGATTGGATAGACTAGCCTTGCTTGCACATAGTAAGAACTGAGGAATCCTTAATTGCATAATTCCAGGATAACTTGGGACTCATAATAGCAAGCCGTAGAATTTGATTGGCCGTTCAAGATGATTTGTTTGTGTACTGTACTACTCTGTTACGTAACTGGGATGCTCAGAATGTCAGGACATGACGGGCCAACTTTTGTCCTTGTTTGGTTGGGAGGTTGGTTCGAAGTGTCGTGATGTGATGTGAATCCTAGTAGCAAGCAGAGATCTATTATTATATTCTTTTACTTACTGGTTTATGTCCTTCATATCGTCCTTCCTTGTGGTACTTGCTATTAGAGGTCTAACCTCTATGGTTTTGCATGGCCAGATTTAGAGCCGGTTTCCGAGGATCCAGCGTACTTCTACCTCCAAGATGGTCAATACTAGAGGCATGATTGCAGGAGGACTCGAGTGGGTTCCTTACTTCACCGCTCGTTTTGTTATTTACCTTTATACTTAGCCGTTTGGCACCGACATGTTAGTCGGATTGTCTTGTACTTACTTTTACATGATTGCAATTAAGTCAGACTGCAGCTGATAACAATTGCGTATACTTGCTATATCATCTGGCTATATTTTGTAAAGCCAGATCTCAAGAACATTTTGACTGAGCGTTTGGGACGCCTTACTGCTTTATCTTACATTTTCTCTATTACTGTTTCCTTGTTTGAATGATTGAGACAATAGATGTGAAATGACCATAGTAAGACCTTTATGTAGTATGCACCCCCTCGTCTGGTTAGACAGCATTGATCGTATTATACGGTATTCATCTACCCGTAATACGTAGCTGGCTGAGTCATTCCCCCGCTCTCCAGTATTCTGGTTCTGGGGCGTGACACGGCTCCTCGGCGCGGGGGATGGGGGGGGTGCGGCAGCCGGCGGGGGCAGCGCGGGGGGGGGGTGTTGGGGGCTTGGGAAGTGGAAGGTTTCGTGGGGAAGAAGAGGACATTTTTGTCCAAAAAAACTGGGTCAAAGGAGTTGACCGTTAACAAAGAACGAAAACTGTCAAAAGTGGAAATGTTTTACATTATGGTAATTAGGTGGAGTGCACATTAAATATGGGTAAAGCAAGTGGGATCCTACTCAAAATTTCTCTTAATTAAAAAAATATTAAAATATGTACAAGACATGTGCACATATGCTAATAATTATTAATTATAATTTTCTTATATATGGGTTACCTTTTTTTAGGGGTGGACATACGGTTCTAGGACCCGCGGTTCCGACCCGGCCCGAACCCTAAAATGTCTAAACAAGCCGGTTCCCAAATTTTAAAATTTAAACGGGACGGGCCGGGACGGGTCGTGTGACATTAACGGGTCGGGGCGGGTCCTATTTTCAAAATAAACGGGACCCCGGTCCGACCCGTTTCTAGGAGTATATATTTTTTATATCAATTTTTAGCATTTTTTGTTATTATTGTCTATACATAATAGAATATCTTATTGTTTACTAAACAAATTCTAAAAGTTTGGGAAGACATTAGACTTGTTTTGTTCTTGTAGACAATATAACATATGTAAATGTTTACTATTATAGAATTTTTTAAACTTTTTTTTGGACTCGTTTGGACCCGCGGGTCGACCCGTTTCGGACCCGCTTCAAACGGGTCGGGTCCGGTCCGGGTCCAATATTTTTTGGACCCGTCCCGTCCCGTCCCGCCCCGCCAAGTAACGGGTCCGGTCCGGGTCCAACAAATTTGGGCCCGGCCCGACCCGTGCCCACCCCTACCTTTTTATCCTAGTTACTAACAATAATCATATTATTATATATTATTACTATTAAATTTTGGCCTTTCTTCTTCAGTAAGTCCCTAATAAATTTATTGTCACTTTAGCTTACTCTGTGGAAGCATACATATTTTTTAGGCTAAATTTCAACTTGATACCCTCAACTATCCATGTTTTGTAACTTGATACCCTAAACTTTTAAAATAGTTAACTTAATACCATCAACTATTGAATATTTTCAACTTCATACCCTAAAATTCAAAAAATTCCAAAAATACCCTTGCCCCTCCTCCCTCCCTCTCCGGCGTCCCCCCCTCCCTCTCCGGCGTCCCCCCCCTCTCCCCCGGCGGGGCGGCGCGCAGCAGCAGCGGCGACCGGAGCAGCAGCGGCGGCGCGTGCAGCAGCAGCGGCCGGAGCAGCAGCGGCGGCGCGTGCAGCAGCAGCAGCAGCGGGGCGGCGGGGCGGCGCGCAGCAGCAGCGGCGGTCGGAGCAGCAGCGGCGGCCGGAGCAGCAGCGGCGGCCGCGCAGCAGTAGCGGCAGCGGGGCGGCGGGGCGGCGCGCAGCAGCGGCGGCCGGAGAGGGAGGGGGGGAGGGGGGGTTTGGGAAATAGAGAGAGGGGGGAGGGCATTTTGGGAAATATATTTTTCAGGGTATCAAGTTGGCTATTTCGAAAGTTTAGGGTATCAAGTTGCAAAACATGGATAGTTGAGGGTATCAAGTTGAAATTTAGCCCATATTTTATATTGCGGTTTTCACTACAAAAATTTGAAGATAATCGAAAACAAGGTTATTCCAAGTATTAAGCAACAATCCACGTTACCATGGTACCCCATATCATCATCTACTTGTTTTGATTTTCTAATTTCTACCAATTTTTCCTTTTTTTTATTCATATTATGCTTCATTCCTTGAGATGCATAATTTTTTATTTGTGTACATGAGATCTTTTAAATCTTTTTCCAACATTGTAATTACCTTAAACTTTTATGTGTTACTTTAATTTCTAATACATCTTTCAAAAAAAATACTTTTTTGCTATCACCATTGCTAAAAACGAGACGTACAAACTGTATGTATATTTCCCAATAAAAAATAATAGAAAAACTAAAAATTAAAAAAATCTAACTACCTTGTATATATTTCCTCACGTAGTTAAAAAAAAATTATAATCCTCCTGACAACCTTAGCATATAACAAATTCAAAAATATATTCAATATCTAAATTATATTTAAACTAAGTACATGGTAATATATATATATATATATATATATATATATATATATATATATATATATATATATATATATATATATATATATATATACTAGGCTAGATGTCATTTGATATATATATTCAATATATATATATATATATATATATATATATATATATATATATATATATATATATATATATATATATATATATATATATAATTTTAAAATTATATCTATAGCAAAATTTAATTAAGATATATTAAAATTAATTTCAAAATAAGTTAAAATGTTATCTATCTTTTCAATAATATTATAAATTTTCTTGAACATGACTAGCAATCATAAGGTTTGAGTAAAAAGATCTTGAGGAAATAATGGTTAAAATGTTATGATCAACATACACCGAGTAGGGTTCAAATTTAATCTGTCTCGGACGGTGGTGTGTCTTCGTCTTGGTGTGAGCACGAAATAATTTACAAAATATCATAGTAGCTATATAATAGCTATATAAGATGCAAAATAAATAAATAAATAAATAAGAGTTTATCAAATAACAAAAGGAAGGACGATGTCAAGTATGAATTATGTGGACTAGATATGTTACAAATGTGAATTATTTTCAATTTTGACAAAAAAAATTTGTTGACAAGTCTCTCGAGTAACTTATTATCGCCTTAGCTTCCTAGATGGAAGTGTAGGAATTTTCACTTTAGAAACCTAAAAAAATATTAAGAACAAAGATATATACAAATTATCCTACAATTGTCGTTGTGAAGGTACTATCAAACCTTATTTCCTTAAGGACAATGCTATCTTGTTTGCATGTTTTATGACTGCCACTGGCCCGTAGGCCACATGGCGGCCGTACATTGGCTATAGCGAGCCCCATGCGGGGGAGATGCGGAGATCTCTCTCTCTATATATATATATATATAATTTTTTTTTTCAACTTATTTATTTCTTGGTGTCAAGACAGTGTGATAGTGACTCCCATGAACTGTCTTTCTAATAACATATTTAACTACATTATTATTATATGTGTCCATTCTTATTATTCAGATCCTTGCCAAACAAATATGTTACTTATGTCAGGTTTGTAGTTTTAGAAAAACAAAACAATTTTAAAAAAAAAAAAAAACCAAACAAAAGCGTAGTTTGGAGTTTCTAATGTAGTATCTATCCATAAATAGCGCACAAAATGACAACATAGGCGTACGTACAAAATAAGCAGCAATCGATTCCCAGTCCACGCGCCTGTCACGTGCTTTCCCCTCCCAATCTCTGCAAAATGCTTCTTCCGGAAGGAGGAAAAAGAATGGAGAAGAGACAAATAACGATAACCCAACACACCACATTAACTCCGCCACTACAGTACAAATCGCGTGGCATAGGCGTAAATAACTCAACATCTAGGCCCACTCTCCCTCCCACGGAAAGTCTCTTCTAAAATCCTTATAAAAATGTCACTCCAGAAAGGAGGAAAGGGAAGAGAAGAATTATCGGATCCAAAAAAAAAGCATGAAGCGACCCGGATCCGACTCAGTCTTCGTCCCGCCGGAGGAGAAGAAGCGGAAGAGCACCAGCGAGGAGGAGGAGGAGGAGGCGGCGGATCTCGGCGAGGACCTGGTGCTGGAGGTGCTGAAGCGGGCGGACGCCCGCACGGTGGCGCGCGCGGCGTGCGTGAGCCGGCGCTGGCGGCGGATGGCCGAGGACGAGCGGCTCTGGGAGGCGGTGTGCACCGCCCACTGGGCCAGCATCGGGTGCGGGACCCGCCAGCTCCGCTCGGTGGTCCTCGCGCTCGGCGGCTTCCGGCGGCTCCACTCCGCCTACCTCCTCCCGCTGCTCCAGCCGGCGAGCCGGCCGCTCCGCGGCCCGTTCCCGCCGGGGGTCGCGTCCGCGTCCGGCGGGAGGTGGGGGAAGGACGAGGTGCAGCTGTCGCTGTCGCTGCTCTCCATCGGCTACTTCATGACCACCAACTTCGGCCGCAAGTAACTAATCGATCCATGGCCTCTCGATTTCTTTTAGATCTAGAACTCTATTTTTCTTTTATATATTTTTGTATAATTATTGTGATGGAAGTTTGCATAATTTTTTCTTCGTGCTGCTTTATATCTAATATAATCATGATACTGACTACTAATTTTATATCTTCAAATTCGATGAGAACTCGCTTCACGCGCAGCAGTAAGTAATTTTATATAATTTTTGAGCTTTGCTATGCCTACAACCAAAATTTACAACCTCCCTACAATCGGACACGTGTCGGACTTCGATTGGAGGAGGGAAAGAAATGGTGGGACCGGGTGGAGCCCATGTAGCAGAGGGGATGAGAGTGGTGGTGGGACCCGATGGGACCCATGTGTAAGGAGTGGGAGAGAATAGTTGTAAAAAGGTTGTAAGAATTTGGTAGTAAACTTAGCATTTTCCATAATTTATAGTCAAATTAAAAATAAAATTATTGCAATAATTTAGAACCAGTTTGAATTGCTATTATATTTTATTTATATTATGGAAATGCTAATACCATTCATTTTCCGACTCAAATAAGAGTTTTAAAAACATTATATAGCACAACAAACGTTTATGTTTTCATATATGTAAAGGCTAAATTATTCTAGTATTGTCCTTCCAACTATAACGTTTCAAAGTTCTTGGCATTTTATCTTAGTATGCAACTTTATAAATTATTTCTTAAGCACATTTTATTATTTTTGAAACACATTGAGACTATTTAAAAGAATATCAACAATAATTTAAATTACACTTTTGTACTACCATATGCGTTTTTTGAATTAGTTTCGATGTAGAACTTTAAAAGAACAATTTGTAAAATTTTGGTGCCAAAATCGAATAGTAAAAAAGTTCAGCCTAAAAAAATGTCTAAACGTAGCGTGTAGAAAGTCTCGTGCTAGTCGAACTCGGTTGACTCTTATGGTTAGCAAGAAGAGGTATAACCTTATTAGCCAAGTGAACGATTTTCGAATCGACCCGCACGCCGGAAAAGTTGGTCCTGTGTGGATGTGTTTGTGTAAAAATTGGGACAGTAAGTCCAAACGGTATGTAACAGAGCGTGTACAAAATCTCGTGCGTTACACTAGACCTCTTAAAGAAAAAAGAGAAATTTTGATTTACCTCCCACTTGGATTATCCATATTAAGGGTGCATCCCACAATTTTGCAAAAATGTAAGGGTCCTCCCACTTTGGACGGAAACCGTCCAGAACAGACGATCAATAACTTTGACCCAAAAAAATTTGACGAAAATACCCCTTTTATAATTTCTTCTTCCTCTTTCTTCAACTCCCCTCCTTCCCCGCCGCTGCACCCCCTCCCGCTGTTGCCCCCCTAACCTCCGCAACCACTGTCCCCCCCCCCCCCCCCCACCCCCCACCCCTCCGTCGCTGCTCCCCCTCCCTTCCGCAGCCACTGCCCCCCCGGCCGCTGCCCCTTTCCCGCAACAACAACAGCAGCCGCCGCCGCACTTCGCTCCCCCCAATCGCTACTCCCCTCCTCGCTGCTACGCGCCGCACGCCGCAGCCGCCGCCGTTGCTACGCGGGGAGGGGGAGGGGGGAGGCGGGAAGGGGTAGGGGAGGCGGTGGCGGGGAAGGGGAGGGGGAGGCGATGGCGGGGGAGGCGGTGGCGTGGAGGGGTAGCGGGGGCGAGTAGCGGCGCCGGCGGCAGCCTGTCCGGGGAGGAGGGGGGTTGAGGGAAGAAAAAGAAGAAATTATAGGAGGGACATTTTCGTCAATTTTTTTTCTGTCAAAGCTGTTGACCATCCGTTTTGGACGATTTCCATCCAAAATGGAAGGACTCTTACATTTTTGCAAAACTGTATATTGCACCCTTAATATGGATAATTCAATTGTGAGGTAAGTCAAAATTTTCTAAGAAAAAAATCCAAACACTATAGCTGTGATGCAATGGAAACCTTTAAAATCTAGAAAACATTGTAAAAAAATAATATATACCTATTAGATATGTATTGGATATTTCAAATTATTGTAGAACACCATAACATAAATAAAATAAATGTGTTGTGAAAAGCCAGTTTAGAATTATTATATTTATTAGTTGCTCTAGTGATTATTATTGTTGTTGTTGCTTATAATTGTGCAAATGTTTGATATATTTGATAACCAATTTTCTTGTCCCCTCTGTCAACTGTGGACATTGATGTGATATATTTTGGTTGTTGTTTGTTTGCATTTAGTCGCTTGCTCCAACGTATGTGTGAGGTCTTTGATTTGATATGTATATTTTCTGTTTTGCTTTTGTTCGCTTGTGCTCTTTAATGGGGGGAGGAATCTGTACCTTTGGTTAGGAAGTGGGGGTGCATTATTGCCGGAAGTGTGGGCTTGCGATAATAAAGCGAAAAGGGGGCAAAGGAACGTGGGTTTGTTGTGGATTTGGATTTTTCTATGGATTTGGGGGCCAATGGAAAAGTTGGCTGGCCAGCCTATGCCATTGAAGAGCATGGTGGAGAAATGTGCTGTTACAATAAAGGGGTGTTTTTTTCCCCTCCCACAAATTGAGAATGTGTGTGCTTAGATTTTGGCATTTGTTTTCTGAAATAGTTTACCAAACTATAATCTATTCTACTATATAATAGGAAAACTTAGATGGTGAAACTTTTGAATTCCGAAAATACCCCTACATACTTATACTAATTAAAAATAGTTCATTAATTTTAATAAGGACAACTTAGTAATTAGGAAGACTACCCTTTGGTCTTCTTAAAGAGTCTTCCTAAACTAATTAAGAAATGTTAAAATACGTGCAAGGCACGTGCACATATGCTAGTGTAATCATAATATAATTAAAGGGTGCTGCTATTAGCACTTCTAAAATATCATTCAGCATTTATTTTTAATTTTTTTAACATTCAAATTATAAATCTATTCCTTCATTAAATATAGTATTAATTTGTGCATGTATGGAAGGAGGAGTGTATGTCATATTTTAGGAGTGCCAATAATGTTAATGCAGGGGTAGATTTAAAATTGAATGTTAAAAATTTTAAAGAAAAGTGCTAAATGACATTTTAGGAGTGCTAATAGCAGCACCCTAATTAAATATATATTTTAGGTTAAATTATAATTTGATACTCTCAAGTATTCCAGTTTTTTCAATTTGATATACTCAACTTTGATAGCGTCAAACTTGATATCCTAAAATTTTAAAATAGTCATATTACCCTCGTCTCTCCCTCTCCCTTCCAGCGTCGTATCCCCTCCAGCGGCTGCACCCCCACGCGTCTTCCTCCCAGCGTCACGTCTCACCCCTCTCGACGACTGTACACCTCCAGCGTCGTGCCTCCAACTCCGCCCCCCCTCTCTCTCCGCTTGCAGTGGTGGAGGCAGCAGCTCGCGTGCGACGAAGAAAGAGAGGGAGGGTGTCACGACCCGCACCCGCTATAAGGGCACGTGTACGTGACAACGCCCAGCCCTCACCGTAAAAACGGCGTGGAACGCTGTAGGTTTTCTACTCTAACAACAGTTTATATATATATCAAAAACCTGTCGAGAATATGGTCAACTCCGAACGGAGGACAAGCAATGAATATATATGAGTTCTCAATCACAGTTCTAAGATGATAAAATAAAGACTGAAAGATAAAGACAACAAGACGATAAAATATAACCTGTCAAGTCCAAACACAAATAATATACAAGTCCAAGTCTCTAATACAATCCATAATAATAACAGTCTCAAAAGTAGCTGGTAGCTGGAGACAAGGTCCAGTACAAAAGACCTACTCTAACTAAACAATAGGTAAAGTCTCGTCAGGCGGAGCTAAGTCCTGCTGGACCAAAGTCTCCAAGTCTAAGCCCACTACGTCATCTGAACCGTAGTAGGTACTGTAATCTCCCTCATCAGCATCTGTAATATTTTGTCAACATATCCAGTCAGGATGGAACGAGTACAATCAACTAACAACAGTTCACAAGATATGACAAAAGCTATAAGACTGTAAATAGAGAGTATATACAAGAAAATCATGGAATGTACATGTGAGTATCATGGCAAGGTAAGCTGTAAATCTAGGGCTAGAACAAGGCAAGTAAACTGATCATGGCATGTACAAGAATCAAGAATCATATATCTAGGTGTGTGAGAACTAGCTACAACATGTGGCCGGATTGGGTCTGCACAAGGTTATGATCTAGCCAATCATACGTGTGGTGTAGGATTGGCATTCACAAGGTTCACAATATACAAGGCGGGTATTGACCACACATCTACACTAGTACTTCCCGTCCCCGACTGGTAGAGTGGATCCAAGCAAGACACATTATGACACGGAATTCTACGAGAAGGGAGCAAGTCTCCTCGAGAATCGGTGTCCATATACTGCACAAGAATTACAAGGGGCTTGCACAAGATATACCAAGATAACGAGGAATAACATCTCATGTCGGGATCCATGAATACCAATCCGTGTGACCAATGTGTCGAGAACAAGCATATCTACACTAATTACATGAATTATAACAATCATCGTAAATTGGAAAAGTGTCAGAGAATGTACTCGCCTGCAATATGATAAGATATGTCAACGAGATCCAAAGCAGCGTCTCGAGGACCTATAGAGAACAAGACGTATCAATACTATGTTTAGGAAGTAAAGTCAAATCAAATTAAACCTTATTTAAGTCATTCTAGGTCAAGACACGGCAAACTAAGTCAATCTAGGTCAAACAAGGTCAAACTAGAGAGTACATGGTCGATCTAAGTCATTTTAGGCCTAGCTAGGTCAAACTGGGTCAATGCAAGTCAAACGGAATTAATCTAGGTCGATTTAAGTCAACGGTTGACTTACAGTTGACTTTTGGTCAACTGGTCAACTCTGGTCAACTCTAGGTCAACCCTAGGTCAATCCTAGGTCAATGGTGACTAATAGTTGACTTTTAGTCAACCGTCCAAGTTTAATGGAATTTGGGACTAAATTGGGTAAAGTGTTGACCCATAGTTGACTTTTGGTCTAAAAAGTCAACCGTGGTCAACCAAGGTCAAGACTAGGTCTAGACGACTATTTCTAATCATTACCAACCTCTACAACCCATATCCAAGTCCATCTTGGACTTCGAAACTCAAATCTTGGCCGTAGACCAATATCTTAATTTATCCTTTTCTAAGGTAAATTTCTAGCCTAGGTGAATATCAAGTTAGCCTACCTACGCTCGGTATTTTGACCCGTGCTCCCTAGGGTAGTAGGATACTAGCCTATACATACGTTACCTACCAAGATACCTAGATAAAGTGGACGTCTAGTCCATCTTACGGCCTATTGCCGATATCTTGAATATCTCGCGATACGCAATGGTACGGCACGATACCGGCGTCCTACAATCCCGATTTCAACTCGGGAGCCTACCCGCAAAGTCTAATTTATATAATCTAGGTCTCTCCCAAGTTTCATCTCATTCCGACACTCGGATCTCCGTTTCACCCTTTCACCCAAAATCCGACTTATTCTAAATTCCTATTCTTCTCCTTCTCCTTCTAATTTCTATTCTTCTAACTCTTTTCTCCTAATTCTTCCTATTCTTCATCTTCTAATTTCCTCTTCTCATTCTTCTTCTTAACTCTTCTTCTAACTTGTAATGCCTGTGGTTCGTATTACGTATTTCTGGAATACGTGTACGTATTTATTCTTGTATTGCATGATTCCTTGTTTAGTTTTCTTCATGGCTTGGCTTGGTTTATTCTTGGCCCGGGTTGGCTTGGTTCGATTGGGATTATTTTGGTTCATCATGAACCATGGATAAACCCCCTACCTACCACCACCTTTGATATTTATTGCCATTTCTTCTTTCTCTCTCTTCATTACTCATCTTCTTCTTCCTCATTTACTCCCTTCACCTACCAGAGAGAGAAGAGAGAGGTCTGGGCAAGTGCAATCTTGCTTCATGATGGATCTCATATTTTATTGTTCCATTCTCTTTCTTACTAGATTCTAAGCCTCTTTAGAACTGGAAGTTTTCGGTTTTGATGGTTATATTTTTGTAGATCAAAGTTTTAATTTCTTCTTGTTTAGTTTTCTTGGTTTTGATCTCTAAAAACTTGGTATTTCCAAAAACTAGTGGTTCCATGTTGTAGAGAATTTGATTTCATACAGTTTTGGCTTTTGTTTCGCTTGATTTCGACTCCGGATGAGGAAGTTATGGCCATTACAAGTTTTCAGAACTTTCATGGCTGAACTTGCTGTTTGGGGACGATGAACCTCATGCGCCCGGGAGGCCATGCGCCGGGTGGCCATGCGTCGTGAAGTTCCGGCAATGCATTCCTTAACTCCGAGCGTGTCATGCACGTAGGTTTCTTACGCGCATGTACTGAAGACGCAACGTGAGTTTCTCATGCGCCGATTCGTACAGGAATCTCATGCGCCGATTCGTATGCGCCGATTTGTGCAGAAATTCCCGATTGTGCAGGAATTTACTGTTTTTGCCTGTTTAAGTTATTTTGTAGCTAGAATCTTGAAAAACTCAAAACATGAAAGTTGTAGATCTTTTCCTTGGCTTCAAGAATATGTTACTAGTTATTCTATGCAAGTTTCTCTCATTCATGATAATGTAAGGATAGAACACGATAGTGGCCTGTTAAGGCGCACTCTTGACAAGTACCAAGTGGACATGACATGACCTGATAGTAGCCCGCCGTGGCGCACTCCTGACAAGAAAACCTGACATAATATACCCTGATATGCTGTTGCGACGGCTACCTGACATGACATGACCTGTATAATTGATCCTGACACCGTGGGCGATTGTGCTTGTACAAATAATCCAGTCCTGTCTTGCATCATGTCTAGGAGGGGACTCCTGAGTACCACGGTCAGGAGTACCTACTGAAATGGACTAAGGTTAATGACTAGTATAATTCACTAGACATGAAGAGATGTTCCCCAGTTACAGGCGATCCCGTTATCCCGGCCGTAAATGTTTGGACTTGTAGCCTGCCGACGAGTAGGACACATTTCCAGCCCACTGTTATGTGGGGCACTCTTGATTGTCACTTAAATAATTAAACTCTATTGTCACTCTAATGCATTGTATTCTCGGAATTGTCACTATAATGATTGCCTGGATAACCTGGATAGCTGCAGGGCCTGTGACTACTTGGAGCATCTCATTGCATCTTGCTAGTAACTAGGATTGTGATAACCCTAGTTAGTTAATGTAGAAAGCCGTAGGCAATGATTGGCCGTGATTGCTTGGATGGAGTCTAGTCCAGTATAGTATTGTCTAGAATTGATTAATTGTAAGATTGTACCAGAATGATTGAATGATTGTCACTCCAGATTGTCACTATAATGATTATCACTCCAGATTGTCACTCTAATGTCTTGTACTCTCCAGATTGTCACCATAATGATTGTCACTCCAGAATGTTACTTGACCTGAATTCTTATATTTATTTTGCCGATAAATGGTGAGAGAAACCAAGTTCCGTTCAGACGAAGGGTTACAACCCCGGTCCTTGTTTGGTTTACGGGTTGTAACCTGGCTATCTGAATAGTCCCATGGCTATCTCATCGTATATCATCCTGTCTTTTATTGATCCTGCACAAGATTGTCTTTTATATTTACCTGTCATGCTTTTTCTTAAATTACTGTCTCTTATTTTATTATTGTGCTAATTGCTGGTTTTAGTTCCTAAATGAAGCCTCCTTTGTGGCACTTGCTCTTTCTGGGGTCTGACCCAGCTGGTTTTGTATGGCCAGATACCGGAGCAGCACCAAAGGATCTTCCTGCTTTCCAGTCCGATGGTGGTCACTAGGCGTAACCAGGGTAACGAGTGGGTTTATTTTTGCTCTCCCACTCTATTGTAAAATTATTCTTTTGAGGCGTTTAGCCGCCGAGCCAGTGTTAGCTCGTTTGCAACTTTATTTACTGTCTGCCTACGGGCTGTAAGCATGATTGGCAACTCGAGGTTGATCATGTATGACTTAAAATCTTGCTAGTCCTTACATTTTGTACGACTAGCTTCATGATCATCTGGATATGTAATGTTTGGGACGCCTTACAATTGTATATTTGGTGATCTGATATCTTGTGATTATTATTAGTTGGTTGAGATTGAGACAATAGGCTATTTTATGACCTTAAGAGACTGATGGATTGTAGTGAAACCCTCACATATCTAGACAGCCGTGACCGTATAGCGGTGTGGATTCCATTCCGTTATACGTAGCTGGCTATGTCTGCCCCCGCTCTCCAGTATTCTGGTTCTGGGGCGTGACATAACTTCTTATTTCCTATTCTTCCTCTAATTCTTCTTCTAACCTCTTCTTCCTATTCTCTTCCTAATCTAATTTCCTCTTCTTCTCTTCTTCTTCTAATCCCTCCTTCTTAACTTCTACCTATATATATATATATATATATGTATTAGGGGGGGTTTTAAGGGGGTAAAAGGGGACTTAAAGGGGCTAAATAGGGGGTTTTATAGGAGCTAGGGGGGGGGGGGAACTGCCACTGCAGCTGCTGCCATTGCAACTGCTGCTGCTGTGGCCCTTGCTGCCAATGCTACTGCTGCGCATGCTGCTGCAGCTACTGCCAATGCTGCTGCTGCAGTTGCCCTTCTTCTTCTCCTACTCTCCTCTCCTCTTCTTCCTATCTCTCTCTCTCTCTCCTCTCTCTCCTCTCTCTCTCTCTATATATATATATATATATATATATATATACACATATATATATATACTCTTATATCCCTCTATCTATCTCACTATATATGTATAAACACACACACAATCTATATGTAAATATACATACACATACACATTTATCTATATATATATATACATACACATTTCTATATATATATATATATCTCTATACATTTATCTATATATATATATACATACACACACACAACCACACACTCTCTTAAACACACCCTCACTCTCTCACACCTCCACCATCTCATGACACCAATACCCCCACTCTCTACATACACACAAATACATATAATTATATATACACACATATATATATATATATATATATATATATATATATATATATATATCACTCTAATTAGAAAACTCCCAATTAATCCCTAACCTAGATTTGTAGGAAAACCTACAAATTCTAGGGGCAAAGTGTGGAGAATCATCTCCTCTACAATTATTGTGAAACCCATAAATGAAATAGAGGAATTAAATAGGAATTAAATGCATACCTAAATTTGGTTGCTTGGAGGAAGAAGGAAAGCTTTGAAAGAAATTGAATTTGAGAGAGAGAGAGAGTGCCCATAAATAAATAGAAGAATTAAATAGGAATTAAATGCATACCTAAATTTGGTTGCTTGGAGGAAGAAGGAAAGCTTGAAAGAAATTGAATTTGAGAGAGAGAGAGTGTGTTTACTTTGTGGAGAAGCAAGGGGGGGGGAGGGGGGCTCACCTTGTGGCCGGCCATGGTGGGGGCTTAGTGAGTTTGGGTGTGGATCCACTAAGCCTCCAACCCATTAGACTTAGGTTGGGTTTGGTTCGGTTCGGTTCGGTTCGGTTTAATTCTAATTAACCAATTAAGCCTCTAAAATGACTAATTAAGCCATGGAAGTTGGGTTTATGGTTTTCTAGCCTAGTTAGGATGGTATGTGGGCCAAGTCCAGCTAGTATGTGGGTCCCACTAGTGTCCAGGCTAGCCGGGTCTCCAACTTAGTCCAAATGGATAAAATTCAAACTAAATCAAATAAATCCCTAAAATCATATAAATCAAATAAAATTCCTAAAATCATAAACTTGGAAAATGACGAAAATACCCCTAATTCGAAAACTGGGGGTGACAGAGGGGGTGCGGCATGGGGGTGGTGGTGCAGACGTCGAGGAGGTGCAACCGGCTGGGAAGGGGAGAGAGAAGAGGAGGGGACATGAGTAATTGGTCATTTTTAAATTTTAGGGTATCAAGTTGATGTCCATCAAAGTTGAGAGTATCAAGTTGAACTTTTGTAATAGTTGAGAGTATCAAGTTATAATTTAACCTTTTAAAAAAAATCAAATTACATTACTTTTACATTACAGTGTACCAAATGAGACCTGAGTTTATGGAATGACAGTTCTCAATATTGGCCGGTTTGAGCTCATGGAAGTCTGAGACGAATTTTCGATACCCTTAGGAAAACATATTAAGTAGGTAAAATAAATATAACAAATAATTTTTGCAACGAAGATTAGAACTAAGGACCTCTATAATGTTAAGGCTACCTTGATAATTATTACACTACAATTCTTTTGAGTTAAAGATGACTCATAGTACATTATTATCCTATTCTATATATGTCCATAGTCATATAATGTTGGTGTCCTTATAATATTTGGATCCAGTGTCGTCGTCGGGTACGGCATGTCCTGGACGAGGGCCGCCCTTGCCTCAAATGTTGCTGGTTTTTCTTTTGGTAAACAATTACTTGCTAAGAGGGGATAGAACTTCCATGGTCCAGCCAATTCTGTGCGTCTAAGAGCAGTAAAAAAAATGTTATCAAGTATTGATTATTCTTCTAATATTTTATCTTACTTTTATTTGTGTTATTTTATTTGGCATGAAGTTCAATGGTCGTCTTCTATTAGAGCATCATTAGTAAGACCCATCCTATTTTCTAAATTCTAGATTTAGAATGTAGGAGTTCATTTTGTAGAATAGTAAGTCTCATTTCTAGTTCCAGTTTTTACAATTTCGGTTCAATTCCATCCATAGGTGCTAAAGGTTGGGCCTCCCAATTTCTAGATTCTAGATTGTAGGAACTAGTTTTGTAAAATAGTAAGTCTCAATTTGGAGCCAAACTTTCTAGATTCTAGATTTTATATTATTTTTTTCCTACATCAATTTTTGATCACGCAATCTTTGGGACCGAAGCTCACTTTATCATTTTCTACTATTCTCATACAAATCCAACCCATTCTACATTTACCTTTTTGTTTGAAATTTTTGGGCCCCAAATTATATTTGGGAGCCCTATACTACTAATGATGATCTTAGAGTCTGCCTGGATTGAAGGGGAAAAAAAAGTTTAATCAAGTGGAGACTGGGAGTTAAGTAGGGTTAAGTAAATGAAAGTAAATGAGGGAAAGAGAGAGTCAATTCATATAATCTTCCTTTGATTGAAAAGGGAGAGTTAAGTGGATCTGCTTAATAACTCTTGTTTGGATTGAAATTTGAGCAGAGAAAGGATTAATAAAAATATACTAGTTATCAACTATTCTTATTGCATGTGACATAAAATTAGATTTGATTGAGTTATATATTAAAACTTACCGATACTTCTTATTACCAAAATATCCTTATTACATGTATACTATGTTCGTCTTAGTTTTGGGTGTAGGGATGGATGGTGTGGGGAGGGATAATTTTTGGAACCAAATAAAAGTTATCTTGACCGGGTTACTGCTGAAACTTTTTTATGGTGCTTTTAATCCGGTTGGTCGTTTTTATGCACAGGTGTACGATTGCAAAAGGTCAAAAATATCGAAAGGTTGCAAAATCTTAACCTACTTATATATTATTAATGTAAAATTTCCATTCCTTATTTTTAAAAGTAGTGTCAAAAAATATCATTTTTAAGTATTTGTATAACGTTCTTAGAATGTCAGAAACGGTCCTGCTTTCGATATTCAGATTTTTGAGGTCATAGACAGTAATAATATTTAGATCTTTATAATTTTTTTCTTTTTCAGCACTAGAAATATCAAGTAGAATAATATTATTAATCTTCAAATGACATAATTAACATAAACTATATACAAAACGTTTTAGGATTAAAAAAAAGATAGAATAAATAAGCATACACTATGTATCTTGTTTAGAAATAAAAGATTAGTTTTTTTACCCTAATTTAACCTAGTAAATAAAGACTATATTGTATCTTACTCTTTTTTTAACTTAAGGTCTCATTACTAGCTAACGAAAAAAAACTCTAACATTAATTACTTCTATCGACTATTTATTTAATAAATATTGTTACATTGAATTGTAGATTAATTTATTATATTTTTTCGGCTTTCATCATCATAATTGTGAGCTTTTTTTTTTTTTTTTTACAAGTAACTAATATAGGAATGATCAATTATTAGTTATAATAATTTGAGTTTACATGTAATAAGAGCCCCTAGGTAGCCACTATACCTTTATGAGCATTTATCCCGGAGTAATAGTAGTAACTGTCCACTAAATGAGCATTACTCACTAGGAGCCTACGTAGTAGCCCCCTACAGTCCGTTCGGAGACACTACGTAGAAGTCGTGTACCATTAAAATGTCACTTTGCGTCCTTCGACCCTGTCGCTAAGCTCTTTCGATCTTTAGCTCCTAAATGATTTTTCAAAGCGAGTGACAAAACATAAATGTTCTTTTGCAAAATTTAAACTAGCCCCTCTAGAAAAACACCACACGTGTCACCCCATGGACCACCACATCGTATGTGCATATCTCAGTACAAACATAGCTATATACTGAAATATTCATTGGAAATTTTTTCAAATGTGGATGGTGTTGGTAGGAGAATACTCCAGAGATTTTCCACGTTAAGTCCTACCGAAAATGGTTAATGAGGGGTATTTGCCCCCCCCCCCCCCCCCCCCCCCACCCCCCCCCTAATTTAGAGGTAGGTTAGGATGCGGGTGATGAAGAGATTAGGGCCACATTTGGTTTGCGAAATTGGAATTGGAAAAGAAAAGGATTCATTTCCTTTGTTTGGATGCCCAGGGCCGGCCCTGACCCAGGGCGGCCAAGACGACCGCCCAGGGCCCCATGAAATTTGGGGGCCCAAAAAAATTAATTTAAATGTATATATATTAGTAATCTTATATTACAAATAGGACTAATATATAATATGATCCTACTTTATCACAAAACATTTGTGGTGTAGTGGTAGTTTGTTATACTTGTACACAAGAGGCCCTAGGTTCTAGCCTTGGTTTTTTCATTTTTTAGTTCAATTTTTTTTATATTATATATGGGCCCCGTTTTAAAAATTTGTCTAGGGCCCCCATTAACTCAGGGCCGGCCCTGTGGATGCCAACGGAAATAAGAAGGAAAGAGATCTGATTCCCAAAAGAAAAAAAAAAATAGGGAGGAAAGTGATTCCTCCCAGCAACCCAAGGATTTATTTTCCTTCTCTAAAGATTCACCTACCTCTCAATTTCTTTTATTTTTTCAAAAACCGACTTTTTTTTATTGAAATTACAATTTTCTAATAAAAAAATATATCATAAAATCAATTTTCTTTCCTTTCCTTTCAGCGTATAACCAAACCAGGCCTAAGGATTAAGCAGCAAAAGGAAAGAGAAACTCATGGTTTTGTTTGTTTGTTTGTTTTTTTTTTTTTTTTTTTTTTTGGAGAGGGATCCTTGTTTATTCTAACAGAAAATCTGCTAGTCTCTGTTAACACAAGTTCCTACTTCCACCTGTTGATGTGAAATCAGATACGCGTTTCCATTGAAAAAGGATAATTTTTCATAACTATTTCTATATTTTATATTTATTACAAAAAATGTTCATACTTTGAAACTAATTTTACG
Organism: Iris pallida; assembly: GCA_029216955.1. NCBI lineage: Eukaryota > Viridiplantae > Streptophyta > Magnoliopsida > Asparagales > Iridaceae > Iris > Iris pallida. The sequence goes on along the minus strand of JANAVB010036020.1, from coordinate 9,821,899 downwards.
AACGATCTTCATAGTTAACACTGATCGCTCCTATCTTTTATAAAAGTAGTATAATTAGGACAGATTGAAAACCCGTCAAGGGTTCAAAATTTAAACTTTGGGAGAACATGTATTTTTTTTTAAAGAACTTTTATATATATATATATATATATATATATATATATATATATATATATATATATATATATATATATATATAATTGTTTCGAACTAGTCTCCACTGGGACTCGAACTCCGACCACTTAGCACATACATCTCTCTTAACCACAAGACTAAGAAGGTCATTTAATATATATATATATATATATATATATATATATATATATATATATATATATATATATAGAGAGAGAGAGAGAGAGAGACCTAGTTCATATGGTTAGAGTGAGACACATCCTCCCAAGAGGTTGCAGGTTCGAGCAACGGGAGAAGCACATTTAATTTCATGTGGAGAAATAAATGTGAGTGCGGGCCGGATGCGGCGAAATGCAAGGTCGGCCCGAAAAAAGAAAAATCGAGCCCATCTCGGACCCATGGCCCGGTTTGGGCGGGGCCGGGCTGAACCGGCCTGGGCCGGGCCGGTTCCGCTTTGGACCATGCCAACCCAACCTTTTTTTTGAAAAAAACCAAAAAAAAAAACTATTTTACTTTCTACCATTTAGGTTTTAAAAAATTAACATTAAAAAGTAAAAGTTATTGTACAATATTACAAGTATTTTTAGAAAAAAATTAGAAAGTTAAAATTAATGACTAATGGCAAGATATTGAATGACTAATACAAGATTTACATAATTCAAAATTAATGACTAGTACATAAACTGTAATTAATGACTTGCACAAGATTACTAGTGCATAAACTGTAATTAATGACTCATACGAGATTACTAGATGTTGATAAATAATTTTATATGTCTGCATAACTTCCCTATACTATGGCTATGGTTCCATTTTAATCGTTTCCTACAATGCAAACTACAACAAGAACTTTAGTAGAGTATCTTTTTTCGACACCGCCACTTGCACGCTCATTGTTAACCCCGATAAAATGATGCCAAAATTTCGATTTGATTCAAGCTTTTCTTGCGGTGCGTGTTGAGGTTGCGGTGCGAGTTGCTGTGCAGATCTTGCGGTTGCTATGGTAGTTGATTATATTATCCATGATAAAGGTCTCTTCACACTAGGTTGCTTTTTAAAATTGTAAGAGAAAAGAATTGTTGGTGTGAAAGTTTAAAAATTTATGGCCTATTTATAGATTTTTTTGGTGCAGAATGACCTATTTTAATCCTAAAAAAGAGTTGTTATAAGGATGTTTTTGGTCATATCAGCAAAAAAAACCAAGATACCCTCCTAACAGTCAAAAACAGCAAGTAAAATGGGGGTAAAATGGTCATTTTTGGCCTATAAACTTTTTTATTATTTTTTTTACAAACTGGCCTAACCGGGCCTGAGGGGGTCGGCCCGTCGGGTTTATGGACCGGGCCGATATGGGCTTTCAGGTCTGGAGGCGCAAACCGGACCGGACCGCTTGCCATGGGTCGGGCGGTCCGGGTTGTTGACCGGTCGGGCCCGAACCGGGGACCGGCCGTCTTGACCCAAGTTACCCCTTGATTTTACCTTGAATCTGTGTGTGCGTGGGATATAAAAATAGTGTTATTTTTTCTTCAAAATTAATCAGTATAGATATATATATATATATATAGATATATATATATATATAATATATATATATATATATATATATATATATATATTGTGTCCCCTCATTATATATATATATATATATATATATATATATATATATATATATATATATAAAATGAGAGGACACAATATTGATTTTTTTCAACAGAAATTTTCATATAGGATAAAGAAGTTTGGGATAATTATAAAAACAAAAAAAAATTTGGAGTAATTGTTAAAGGGAGGAGGACACGCCAACTTACTTGGCGCATGAAAAGTTGGGAGAGGGGAGTTGGGGGACGCGCCAAGTCACTTGGCGCGTAGGGGTGGGCGCCAAGTCATTTGGCGCATGCAGGAGTGGGGGAAAATTGTTAGGATAACTTATAATTTTTAATGTTGTTTGTCCAATTTATCCATAATAAATTTCAAATTTGTTTTTAAATATATTATATAACAAATTATTATTTTCTTATCATCCAAGGTTTATCAGATAATAGTTATTATCTGTATTAGATAACAAATAATTATAATAATCTATATGAATGGAATATTTATAATAACAAATTATCTTTTAGTTATATCATAAAAAATTATCAGATAATAGTTATTGTCAATATTATTTTTTTAGTAATAACAAAATATCTTTTAATTATAATATTGATAATGACTATTATCTGATAAATATTTTATGATATAACTAAAAGATAATTTATTATTATAAATATTCCATTGATATAGATAATTTTAATTATTTGTTATCTAATATAGATACTAACTTTTATGTGATAAATCTTGGATGATAAGAAAATAATTAGTTGTTATCTACATTTAAAAATATATTTGAAATTTATTATGGATAAATTCGACAAACAATATATCAACATACAAAATGATAAATTATCCTAAACTAATTTTTTCCACTCCTGTAAGCGCCAAGTGACTTGGCGCCCACCCCCACACTCCAAGTCACTTGGCGCGTCCCCCAACTCCCCACTCTCAACTTCCCACACGTCAAGTAAGTTGGCGTGTTCTCCTCCATTTCGTAATTAACCCAAATTTTTTTCTTTTTTTTTACAATTATTCCAAACTTTTTATCCTATATAAAAATTTCTGTTTTCTCGAAAATTCTGGACCCTTCCTGATTTTGAACATGGTAAGTACAGCTAGTAATTCGAAAACTGATGATGGATTTCTATCCGAATGAAGGTTATGATTGCTTCCGTTGGTTATGATTGCTTCCGTTGTTGCAAGATATTACTACGAGAAATGCTGTGCTTATAACCAATTTTGAATGTTGTAAATTTTACATACACCTACGTGGCATTTATTGATTGGGGGAGAGAGAGGACCGTGTGGGACCGAATGAAATTCTGGTGGGATCATGTTAGCAGAAGACGGATGTGGGTTGTAAGAAAGTTGTAAATATTTGGTAGTAATTTCAGCATTTTACATATTATTAGCCACTTCTAAATCGAATAGCCAACGGAATTAGCAGCTATACTAATATTATTATTAAAAGCACGTGTATTGTATGTATGATAATTTATTTTTTCTATTCTTATCAAAATATAATTTTAATATTTAAATTTAAATTAAGATTTGTATTATGTATATTTATATTTTAATTAAAATTTATAGAAATTTAATTTAATTTAATTACAATTTGTTATATAAATATATGAATAAAAGAGAGGTTGTTCAGTTATGCGGAAGAAAAAAAAGTAATATTAGGAAGAGAAGGAGAAAAAATTGAAAATTATAATCTTCCATAAAATTTTTAAATAAATTGTTGATGATATGCATACTACATACACGACTCAATTTTGAGCCGTTCTTAAAGCCCCTTATATAGGAGACATGTAATATTCTTCCCTTATTTACTTTATCGGTGATACTCCTGTTAACATGTCCATTCCACTTTTGTAGTGATTCGGAAAGGGTGCGTTTGCAAAGTAAAAAGATTATGACATTTGGTACAAAAGCTGTACAGTTCTTCTTTTCAACCGGGGACTTATCATCCATCGCTAATCATACACACCTGGCACTCATTCCAAAACATTCGACCCCGGTATCTCCGGCCCGACTTCCATCCTATAGCTCTCTGCAACGTCTCTTACAAAGTCCTCTCCAAAATCCTTGCAAACAGACTCAGACGCTTCATGGACAGGCTCATCTCTCCAGTTCAGAATGCCATTGTACTGGGACGACATATTACTGATAATACCATTATAGCCCAGGAAGTCATCCATGCTATGCGCTCATTCCCTGCAAGTAAGAACGCATTCGTTCTGAAGATTGATATGGCCAAAGCTTATGATCGCCTCGCGTGGCCGTTTATTAGCACTGTTCTGAAGGGGATGGGGATTCAAGGACACACCAACAACCTGATCATGAAATGCATCACATCTGCGTCTTACTCTATCCTTATTAATGGAGCTCCGGAGGGCCTCTTCTTTCCAAAGTGGGGTATTAGACAGGGGTGTCCTCTCTCCCCATATATTTATATTTTATGTTCGGAGGTGCTTTCCCGACTGTTCTACCAATACGAACAAGATGACCTTTACCGCGGTGTCCGTATCAACAGGTTCTCCCCTTCTATCTCCCACCTGCTCTTTGCAGATGATACCTTCATCTTCGGCCAGGCAAAGGCGGCCTCCCTGGAGACAGTGAGAACCATCCTCAATCTATACTCGAGTTGGTCAGGTCAATTGATCAATTACAACAAATCGAGTATTCATTTCAGTAGTAGAGTCTCTCTCCAGGATCAGATTTCCCTCGCAAACCTCATCCAAGTTCCCAGCATGGAAATATTTGACAGATATTTGGGCCATTCGATGTTACTGCCTAAAGGCAGGACGTTCACATTCAAGGGACTGCTTGACAAAGTTTACAATCGTCTCAACAGTTGGAATTCTAAATTACTATCCCATGCAGGGAGGACGGTGCTCATTCACTCTACTCTAAGCTCAATCCCCATTTATGCGATGTCCTCCTATCTCATTCCTAAAACTATTTGTCAAAAAATGGAGCAGCATTATCGTGCTTTCTGGTGGGGACACGAAGCGGGAGATAAAAAGCTTCATTTTATTGCCTGGAACAAGTTTAAAAAGCCGAAGAGGGAAGGCGGGCTTGGATTCAGAGATCCAGATTGGGTCAATGAATCATTGATTGGGAAACTGCTTTGGAGATTTCTGACTAATCCACATCTATTATGGGTCAGACTCCTCCGAGGGGTCTACTTACAAAATCGGTCTATTTGGCATATATCCAAGCGAAGAAACTCGTCCCCGACGTGGTCGAATATCCTGGAGGTTCGCAGCAAAAGGGATGAGAATATTTGTTGGAAAGTTAGAGGAGGTTGGCTCAACATCACACAGGATCCATGGGTTCCGGGCATCCTAAATCATCGTGTGTCTTTTCTATCTCCTCAACCGAATGGCTCCAAGCTGGTTAGAGAACTTATGTTCCCATCTTCTATGACGTGGAGCATCCCGTTGGTTAATTCGCTCTTTGATCCTATGGAAGTCAAAGCCATATTAGATATTAACCTCTGCGAAGGAGAAGTTCCGGACACTCTAGTGTGGACCAGTTCGAGAACGGGGGTGTTCACCTCTAAATCATTGTACGAGAATATCTGTACTCAGGCACCCAGTTCTTCTATGTCTGACACATCCGGTATTAGGTGGGGTTCGCTTTGGAAAATGACTGGAATATTGTCTAGAATCAAACTTTTCATCTGGCGCATCTGGCACAATGCTCTCCCGTTGTGTTCCTCTATCAACAAAAGAATCCCGTCTACGAATCCTCTCAACATGAAGACACGGATCACCTCTTCCTACATTGCAAGGTGGCACGGGAAACCTGGTTTGTTAGCCCGATCAGACTCCGCGTCGACGATCACAGCAGTATCACTTCCCTCCTCAACTTATGGTTGAATGATCCGTCAGCGACTGACGCTTTTCGGTGGGGTTCAGCCATCCTATGGTCTATCTAGAAAGCTAGAGGTGACTGTATCTTCCGCCATAGAGCTCCATGCGTTCAGCGGATAGTAAACCAGGCTACGAACATATTTCGAGCTTACTCGAGCACTTATAGTTCCAAGCTGGATGAGGTTCAGGAATACCGTGACTCCTCTATTATGGCTACTAGTTGGTCGCCCCCTGAGGAAGGTTCTATCAAGATTAATGTGGACAGTGCCACTTCTTCATCCCTTATCGCGGTTGCAGTAGTCGCAAGAAATTCTGAGGGGACGTTCATGGCAGCAAGTTGTCAGACTATACCCGTCCTCCACTCTCCGAAAATAAGTCTGCAAGCGGAACTCCTCGCTATTCAATCCGGAATCCGGCTAGCGCACCAGTTATCTGCAAGAAAGTTCAGCCTTGAGGGAGATTCCTTAACTGCCATAAGGATTTTCAAAGGGGACTCTTCATTAATTCCCTGGAGACTATCGAGTCTGGTTCACTCTATTCGGGAGGACATACAATCGTCTCCAAGTCTCGAGTTTCTGTTCGTTAGGAGAACGGGAAACAAAGTGGCTGACGCCTTAGCTGGTTTTGCTCTCCAATATAAGTTGAGCACCTCATTTTTCAATCCCCCTGATTGTATTACTCAATTCTTGGAAGACGACTATCCCCAAGTGGGAGGTGATGTTCTTCACTATTAATAAAAGTGTTTTTTCCCCCTCAAAAAAGATTATGACATTTGGAAAAAAATTTCTCCAAGCATTCGATCTACAACAATTAGTAGTAGCCGATGCCTGATTTTACTTAAACCGGTACGAAAAACAAATCATTACTATAAGAAGACAATACCATTATATATATATATATATATATACATATATATATATATATATATATATATGGAAAAAATATATATATATATGGAGCGGATCAAAAGCCCTCCTTAGAAAATCTCCTAAAAACTCCCTCACTCTAATCCGTAATATTAATGCTAATATTAATGTTAATGCTAATATTAATGTTAATGTTAATATTAATTTTTTTATTTTTTTATTAATGTTAATGTTAATGTTAATATTAATGTTAATATTAATATTAATTTTAATGTTAAATGTAATGTTAATTTTAGTATTTAATGTTAATAATATTAATGTTAATGTTAATATTAATTTAAATGTTAAATGTAATGTTAATTTTAGTATTTAATGTTAATATTAACATTAAACTTAATATTAACATTAATATTAATATTAATATTAACATTAAATTATGAATTAGTGTGAGGGGATTTTTAGGGGGTTTTCTAAGGGGGCTTTGATCCGCTTATATATATATATATATATAATATATATATATATATATATATATATATATATATATATATATATATATATATATATATATTATATATATATATAAAATATATATATATATATATATATATATATATATATATATATATATATATATATATATATATATATATATATATATATATATATGTCTGGCACTCGTAGTGCGAGTGGCACGAGGGGGGGGGGGGGGGGGGGGGCTCTCGGCGGGGAGACCCGGGATCGAGCCCCCCCTCCCGCATCCATCCGGCTGGGTGGCAGTGGCCACGGGGTGGATGGGGATGCGCGGACACCAAAAAAATAAAAGAAAAAAAAAAAAAAAAATATATATAATATGATGGGGAAGAGGAAGCCGAGGGGGCTTATGTCTCATCCGGCGGGAGCCCCGCTCCTCGCCGTCCCCCCCCCCCCACCACCTCGTGGGCGGTTGGACCGTATTCCTCGGCCCGGCCGCGTCTCTCTTCGGCTTCCCTGGTTGGCCGGCATCCGCATGCCCCCCCTCGCCCCCTCCCCCCGTGGGGGTTCACCCCCTTCCACGCAGGCTTCCCCACGCCGTGCGGCCCTACCCCCTCCCTCGGAGACGTCGTCGTCGGTCCCGGCATTCCCGGCGCCACCACGCTCGGAGCAGGCCGCCTCTTCCTGCCTCCCAGGCCCCTTCCCTCCTCGGCCCCCTGCCAGGCCCGACCTCCGCTCCGCGCACCGCCCTCCTCTGGCCGGCTCCCCACCCTCCCGTCGCGGTCCCCGCAGCGCCACCCCCCCTGCGACGCCTCCACCCTCCGCGGCTGCGTCCGCTTTCTTTTCCCCGTCTTGGCCTCCGGCTTCTTCCTCTACCCACCCGGCCCCCGCCGCTGCCGCCGGCGGCCCAGGAGCGACCCCATTCCCCCTCTTCCTCGCCTCCGTCTCGGGCACCCCAGGGTCTCCTTCCCCTCCTCCAGCGACAGATCTCCACCTGGCGATCCCGGCGCCGGAAGTCCCCTCCTTCCCCGCGAGTGGCCACCCCACTGGTGGTCTCGCCCCTCCCTCGTCGGCTACGCTCTCTCCCTCGTGGGCTCGCCTGGCTGCACTGCAGCCTCCGGCGCGCTCGCCGGCGTCGGTTCTCCCCCTAGCGGCGTCGCCCATCCCTCCTTTGGCCTCAGTGGAGACGCCGCCTTCTGGCCTGCGCCTCTCCCTTTGCTGGCCCCACACTACAACAAAAAGACCTATTAATGATGCTCGACAAGGAGTTTTAATGACGGCTGATACATAAGCGTTATCAAGTTGAGAAATACCTTTTTTCTGTGACGGTTTGGGCTAATTCTGCGCTTTTTATAACGTTTATAAAACAAAGTATTATTAATAGTTTAGAGCGGTGGCAAACTTGTAATAAACTTTCTGTAATATATTCCATCCCCCCTCCGATTTTACTCAGAAGAACTCTCATTCTCCTTGCTCTCCTTCTGCCCCCTCTTCCCTCATCTCCCCAAATCCTAAAATTTTTCATCTCCTCCTTTCAATCTCCCACAAATCCTAACTCTAGGTCTCACTCTAAACCCTAGCTCTAGGTCTCACTCTAAGCCCTAAGCCCCCAACCCCTCCTCCCACGAACCCTAAGCCCTAAGCTCCCAACCCCTCGCTCGTCGACGGAAGCGACGGCGGCGGGAACGATGTGGTGGGTCGAGGTCGTCCAGGCGTTGTGGCTTCGGGTTCAGAAGATCGGGGAGGTCGATGCTCATGATGAGCGGGACGACGCTCGGTCGAGAACAGGAAGTGGAGTCGGAGGAGGGCTCGGAAAGGCGTGGGCTCGGGATCCGGTCGGGGTTGTCCTCGGCACGGAGACACGTCGGCATCGACGCTGGATCACAAACCCCATCTAGGTATCTACTCCCTCTATTTCTTTCAGTCGGTTCTGATGGAAAATTAGGTTAATTTTCTTCTTGTAGCTATTGGATTCTTTTGAATTTAGAAAGTTTGTATTTTTTCATCGAAATGTAATTCTTGTGATTCTGATGGGAAATTAGGTTAATTTTCTTCTTGTAGCTAGGGGAGGCGGCGGTGGCGGAGCCCTTGGCGTCTCAAGCTGAAACGATCACCTGTAAATTTGCTGCGGTCAGACTTCGATTTGAATTTTTTTCTTCTACAGAAGAGGTAATTTCTCTACGACAGCATTTTGCTCTTATTTATAGGGTGTTTGGAGTTAGTATCTGAGTATCGTAAAAAAGAAAGAAGAAATGGATTTTGACAAAAAAATCGATAATATTGGAGTTCTGCTAACTCCAGTTTTGGTGGTGTTTTCAAGTTAGAAAGGGAGTTTTGTTTAACTCCGAAAGCACTCCCTAGCACACCAAAGTTCCATTTTTTGGAGTTTGGAGGTCTAACTCCACCAACCCCATGTTTTCTTTCTAAAACTCCGTCCGCAAACACATCCTGAATATTTTTGAGGATTCTTTATGACATTCTATGGCTATACATTAAATGAACTTAGTCTAAAGAGATTGACGAAATAGATAATAAATGAATGCACCAAACGAAAGATAAAGGTGGTTCAGTTTTGGCATCTCCGTGAATCTCTCTTGGGGTGTATGATTCGAACACGCAGGATACCAAAATCGGAGCGGCTGTGCTTCTTAGATCACATATTCCTTAGATCACATATTCTTAACCATATTAAATGTTAGTTTTCTTTATTCAGATCACTTGTAGCCTTATAGTTTTGCATTCCCATCTTTGTCACATTAGTTGATGTGTTAATGTTTATTACATTCAATTCTGATCGATACAAATTGACAATTTTGTACTGGCTTTCAGTTCACCCACTATATAGTCCTGTACTTGTTTTATGATCCTTGCATGCAGAAGCTGAAAAGGTAGTTGGATGGGCAAGAAGTCACTACTTGTCTTCCAACCCTTGTCCTTCCGTACACGACCGTTATCTAGTAATCTCCCGTGATAGGTAGTGAATCTTAACATTCCTATTCTGTTATAAGAATAGTGCATTACATTCTGTAGATGAACTGCTCCTAATTGTTTTCTGTTTGTGTAAAGCTTGGACATTGCAATATCAAGGCTAGGGGAGCAGGAGGCTCTTTCAAGAAAACTTGCACAAAATCTAAAGGTGTAGCTAATACCACCCATCTTACTGTATTGAGATTGTTGTAATGTAATTTGGTTCTGGTATGTTTTCGACTTTTCGTCTGTGTTTGATTTTATGATGCATGTAATTTTACTGCAGATCCTTGCCAAGGATGAATATGAGAGCAATTTTGTTTCAGCAGTGGTTACTCCAGATGAAATAGGAGTGAAGTTTGATGATATAGGTGCTCTTGAGGATGTCAAGAAGACATTGAACTAGCTTGTCACGCTACCAATGAGGAGACCGGAACTCTTCTCACGTGGAAATTTGTTAAGGGTAAAATTCTCAGTAATTATTATATTCTAAGCTTTGTTTTTGTTTCAAACTTTCTTGTTCAATTTTTTTTACGTAGTTATATGAGGACTTAGTACACAAGTTATACATGAGATGGCATGCACAAACATGAATCAGTAAACTACAGATCTTTATGAGATGGCATTCCTTAATTTTACTGCAGATCTTTATAACCTTTATGTAAGTCAACTCTTTATAAACTTTATTTAAGTTAAATCTGAACTTTATACAAAAGTCCATTTTTAAATTCTATCATATGAGATGTCAAGTTTTTTTTTTTTAGTTTCCCGTAAACTAAAATCTTATGCACAGAAGTCAACTCTATGAGATGGCATGCACAGAAGTATTAATCAGTATGATCTTTACAAACATTAATATAATTTTGTACCAGAAACCATAATCAGAACCTCTCTATCTCATTTGTAACAAAAGTATGCATGTAATAAGCCGATTTTAGAAGGTTTGGACCAAGCCATATACACTTTTGCTAGCCTCTCTTGATATAATTCTGTTTACTGATTTCCTCCATTATTGTTTCTTGTTCTGTTTGTTCTTGGCAGAGTCCTAGTATATGGTTGATGACAACAGGGAAAATTCAATTATTCAAACAATCTGCTTGAAGATTAAGATTGTTTGATGTAGTTCAACCACGCAAGTGATGCCAAATGGGCGGACCCCCACCATAGGCCCACCCAGGGGGAGTAGCCGCTTCCCCTGAGTTCCTGGTTTCCTTCTATCTACTATATGTTTCTCATATTATTTATTTTACTTTCTTTAGTGATTTCTATTACTTCATTATTATTGTGGACGATTTTCATTACTATGTACATAATTTTTATGATCTTTCTTGATCAATTGAAAAGACTTCATTAGTATGGTTGCCTGGGGCATATTTGATTAACCTGAGACAATGCTCAAGTAGGTGAAAATGTGTATTATTTTGTTATAGTGGATATGGGACAAATACCTGATCCCTATCATAACCTAGTTTGTTTTACTCATTTCTCTTGATATTTCATGATTAGATTTGATTTTTAGGCCTGACAATTATATGGACTGATTTGGTTTTCTCTTTTTCTCAGGATTTTA
>JANAVB010036020.1:9750413-9805413 GCA_029216955.1 Iris pallida | reverse complement strand
TTAGAACTACAAATGCTAGAAGATTGTTCTAGATTGTTCTTTATATGAAGATGGCAAAAGATGCTTGTTTGTTTAGCTTTATTTTCTCTCTTTTAGTCCAATATTCTTTATATGAAGATGGCAAAAGATGGCGAAAGATGTTGTAGTTGAATGATTTTTCTTAATTGATGATAAGTTTGGATAATTTAATTTCTGAAATTCTTATATATATATATATATATATATATATATATATATATATATATATATATATATATATATATAAAAGAATAGGTCTTCATTTATTTTTTGCTTCGGATCACGTCGTCCTTGGCAAATTTCAGCTCCGGTCCTACTTATACTTACCAAAAAGAGATATAAGATCCTGGATTGGTGGCCGAAGATTAGTGTATCACGGTAACATAATATTCTGTCTATTTTTTGTGGGAGCTGGTATGGATACATTACCAAAAAAAAAAAAAAAAAAAAAATGGAGGCGGCTGCCAACGCAACTACTTAGGTCCACCACTTGCAGTTATGACTTGGCAGATGTGATCGGACCAACGTGAAATGGACTGTAAAGGAGTTGAGGTCCCATCGAGCCTGATTTGTTGTACGTCGACCATTATGGACATCTTGATTTTATGATGGGCATAGATGCAAACACTCAAGTCTACGACAATATGATTCTTTTGTTTCCATCGAATTGACAGTACTCACCAACCTTATTATTGAAAAGCTTGTTAGGGATAGAGGTAGGGGTGAGCAACGTTTCTTTTTTTTTTTTTGAAGGAAGTGGCGGGAGTTTTTATTAATCAGGAGGGAAGCTTATAAAGCTAGTTACAATATGAGAAGAATCATAAGCTAATGCTTGCAAAATACAATCCGGAGGAGAATCATAGAACTCACAAGCAGCTGAGAGGATAGTATACTTGGCCAGGAGATGAGCTGGTTCATTCCCCGTTCTACGCACAAACTGGAGGGATATATTGCTTTGCTCCTGTAACTCCTTCGAAACGTCGTCAAAGATATCCTGCAATCTCCACGGCACCAATCGAGTTTCTCCTTTGAACATTCTGACCACCGTGAGGGAGTCGCCTTCAATGATGGCAGATGCACAATTCAATTTTTTAGCAAGCACAGTCCCCAACCGAATCGCTTCCATCTCGGCTTGTAGGCTGCTCTCATATGACGGATGCTCAGTTGATAGCCATGATAGAGCCGCAATGAAACCACCGCTCGAGTCTCTCGCTACTGTCGCTGCTGCAATGGAGGAGGTTGTTGTTGCGCCATCGACATTAATCTTGATCAAATGAACAGGAGGCGGAGACCACTTAATATTTTCGATAATATCAGACCTCATCCTCTGTACTTCATTAGGACTGGAATGTGATTCATGTTCAGGCGAGTATGAAGCATGAATAATGGCCGCTTGCTGAATAATCTTTTGAATATTTGGGGTAGCATGCTTGAACACACATTCACATCTAGCCTTCCAAAGAGCCCACATGAGAGCAGCGCCTAGAGCAAACGCTACATTAGCTTGAGAGTTATTCAACCAGGAAGTGAGAAGTGTTTTAATATCGAAATGGCTTTCGATACGGAGACCCAGAGGGCAAGCAAACCAGACTTGTCGAGCTATATGGCAATGAATGAAAAGATGATCGACGTCCTCATCATGTAATAGACAGAATGGGCAAAGTTTATTTATCACAGGGATTCTCTTGTGAATCTTCGACAAGAGGGGAAGTCCATCATGCAGGAGACGCCAGATGAAAACTTGAATTCTAGGGGATATATGTTTCATCTTCCAAAGATTGCGCCAAGTACCTTTTTCAATCATGATCGACGAACTGCTCGGGGCATTCCTCCTAATAGACTCGTACAAGGATTTGATGAGAAGCACCCATTCTTAGAATGAGTTCACAGCAATGTGTCCGGCCCGTCTCCGTTTCTCAGACTGATATCAAGGATCGCCTTAGCTTCAGTAGGAGAGAATAGGTGTTGGATCAATTCTGAATTCCAAGCACGAGCGTTTGGAATCATTAGATCCCGCACTAACCGAGGACCATTAGACATTTGCTTAAAACTCTCACCTCTGAACCCTGGCAATTTTGGAACCCATGGTTCGGATGCAATAGCAATCCATCCTCCCCTAATCTTCCAGCACACACCATTCACCATTGTTTGTCTGATCTCCAGTAGACTCGACCATGTCGGTGAAGCCCGATTGGTCCTAGAAGCCGCCCAGAAGGATTTGTTTTGGAGATAAACACCTCTAAGCAATCGAGCCCAAAGTTGATCTGGCCTCTCAAGAAACCGCCATAAGAGCTTGTCGATAAGAGAATCATTAACCCATTCAGGTATTCGAAAGCCCAATCCACCTTCCTGTTTAGGTAGGGTGAATGTTCTCCACTTGAGAAAGTGCATCTTCCGCTCATCAGAATCATGTCCCCACCAGAAATTGCGTTGAGCGTGCGTCATATGAGCCGTTATGGCCTTTGGAATTTTATAGGCCGACATATGATAAACGGGCATTGAGCTAAGAGTTGAATTGATGAGCACATTACGACCAGCATGTGAAAGAAGTTTAATTTTCCATCCTTGGAGACGAGATTTGCATTTATCAATCAGTACGTTATATGAATCCAGCTGCTTCTTTGATTTGAGTAGACAGTGTCCAAGATATTTGTCGTCCTTCCTCATAATCTCAAGGTGAAGACTGGAAGCCAATCTCCGTTGATCCTCTATCCCCACTCTCCGACTAAATAAGATACTAGATTTTTCGAAATTAACTCTCTGACCCGACCACTTGGAGAAAGTGTGTAGAATGCTACGAACTTGATCCAGAGCGGCAGGAGAAGCTTTTCCAAAAATCAAAATATCATCAGCGAAAAGTAGATGCGAGATGGATGGGCACATACCTGTTAATTCGGACGCCGTGATAGATATCATCCCGTTCATAGCAATAGAACAAGTGAGAGAGAGTTTCCATGCAAAGAATGAAGATGTAGGGGGAGAGGGGACAGCCTTGTCGAATACCTCTCCCTGGTTTGAACCATCCCTCCGGTTTGCCATTGAGTAGAATAGAGAATGAAGACGAGGTGATGCATTCCATAATCAAATTGTTGGTACGCCCATTAATCCCTAAGCAGTGTAAAACCGATTTGATGAAGCTCCATGACAGCCGGTCATAAGCCTTAGACATGTCTATCTTGAGAGCAAAGGAATTCTTTTGTTGTGGGAAAGTCTTCATTGCATGAATAATCTCTTGGGCAATGATGATGTTGTCCGAGATTTGTCTGCCGGGAACAAACGCATTTTGGAACGGGGAAATCAATCTATCCATCATAGGCCGGAGTCGAGAGGAGAAGATCTTTGAAATAACTTTATAGGTAACATTGCAAAGAGAGATGGGCCGAAAATCTCCAGGGGTAGACGGGTTTGATTTCTTCGGGATCAAGGCGATGTACGTGTGATTTATAGGTTGAATCATGTGTTGGCTGTTGAAGAAACTTTGAACAGTGCTCGAGAAATCGTTTCCTACAACGTGCCAGCATTTTTGGAAAAATAGGGCGGGGAAGCCATCCGGTCCAGGCGACTTCAACGGCCCCATGCCCTTAAGAATATGATCAATTTCTTCTTTTGAAGGAGTTTCACCTATGAACACATTTTCTTCTGGAGTGATAGGATCGTTGGCAAGAACAAATGAAGGCTCCATCGGGGACGTCTCTTCTTCTCGGAAAATGGTTGAGAAGTGATCCGTGAAGACTCGAGCAATAGCGGACCTATCCGATACCCATGAACCATCAGGAAGTTGTATGGCCCTGATCTCATTCTTTCTTTTTTCTGTTTGTAGCACGTACATGGAAGTATGCTGTGTTCCTATCCCCATCCTTGATCCATCGACACTTAGCCCGCTGTTTCCAGTATGTGTCCTCAATGAGGAAGAGATCGTTAAGATCCGCTCCTATCATTTTTTCTTCATCAAGAGATTCCCTGGTAGGGGCAGTATTTTGGATAGATAGAAGTCTTCTTTGAAGTTCCCGGATACGATCTCTTATATTGCCGAAGGTGATGCGCCCCCATCAATTCAGTTTGATCAGAGTGTTATTAAGTTGCTGAGTGAACTTAGCAGAGTTGTGTTCCCGTGAAGAGGGAGTCCTCCAAGTAGATTCCAGCAACTCTTGAAATCTAGGATCCGCCAACCAGTGAGCTTCAAACCTAAGTGGTCGATGCCTTTGTTGAGTTGAATTGCAGGTGTTTAGCAGGATGGGAGAGTGATCGCTGTTGAGGCGAGGGAGGATGGAGACTGTGGAGTGGGGATGGATACGACACCAGTCAGCGTCGGCTAAAGCACGATTTAGACGTTCACTGATATGATGAGCAGGACTGCGACCATTTGTCCAAGTATATGCAGGTCCCACAAATCCCAGATCGATCAGACCACAGAGGTCTACCATATTGTTAAAATAAGAAGCCGCCGAATTGTCGAACCCGCGTCCCCCGAGTTTCTCCTTGGGTTTTGAGATGGCATTGAAGTCGCCAATACAGCACCATGGCACCATGAAGGACTCCGATAGAACTTTGATCTGGTTCCAAAGTCTTGGTCTTCCCTGTTTATTAGGACAGCCATATACACACATGAGAATCCATTCCGGATTATTAAGACAAGCATTGATATGAAGAATAATAATATTATTGGAAGAGAAGGTGACAGAATCCGAGATAGTGTCCTTCCAACCGATCCAAAGACCCCCCGATCTGCCAACGGGGGAACCGAGCGCACATTAGAAAAACCAAGGTGAGGGAGGATGAGAGAGGTGTGTAGAGAGGTGGATTTAGTTTCGAAAAGAAAAAATATATGGTGGGGTGGGTGGCGGAGAGGAAATGGCGGAGGGTTTGAACTGTCGGGTTATTCCTCGCTCCCCGACAGTTCCAGGAAAGGACTAACATTGTCCTTGCGGCTGTTCAAGGCCAGCTGCCACGGCCATTTCTGACATATCTGTAGCTGAAGCATACTCGGTCGCTGTCTTTTTGCGACGAGGATTCAGGGGGGGGGAGATAGCTCGTTTCTTGGTTGTCTTGTCTTCACGAAGGAGGAATTGTTGTTTGATTGAGGCTTCTCTTGCTCGTCTCTTCCAGGATTTCTTATAAGCCCTCACCATAGTAGAATTGTGAGACTTGCCCGGAGATAGTGGAGGAGACGGGGGGAGTTAGACAATAGGTCCCATGGTAGACGTCTCATTAGCAGCTTCAAGTACTTGATCAGTAGGGAGAACATGGGTGAAAAGCTCAGAGGAAGGATAGAGTAGGTTGGCCACGTTTTGGATGGCCTTTGATTGAGGAAGCTGACACACTGATAAGGGCGGGAGAGAATCTGATAATTGTATTCCACAATCAGTTTCCATCGTATCCATGCTCGATTCTTCATTATTCGCCAACTTAGAAGGATAAGGAAAAAGTGATTGGCTGCTATCTTGCATATCTTTCCTGCTGTGATTAACACCAATCTCCAGTGGATCAACGCTATGTGTGGGGATTTGAAATCTTTTATGAGGGGAAAGATATTTAGTAAGTTGAAGAGATGGGGTATGCCAACCGAATCTGCCACGTGGTTCCAACAAAGTAGGGATTTTCTATTGCTGACTTGATCTCGGTTAGGAAAGAGTTCCTTCACCGGAGTTGCCTTTTCCGGTTGTTGAGTAAGTTTAACGGCCGCCTCCCGATCTACAGATGTACCATCCTGCTCCGACTCTGTTTGGTTGGGGTTGTTGAGTCGTCTATGACCCGTTCGGTGGAGATCAGCTCTATATTCATCTTCATTGATTCTAGGCTTAAGCATCTCCATTGCTCTAGTACGTTCCTCCTGAGTCCAATCCTCGTCGATGAGAGTGGTGAACCTCTCCCGATCGTTGCAGAAATTGATCGAGTGTCCCACTCTAGCACAGAAAAGACAAAGACGCGGGAGACGTTCATATCTAACAAGCACATTATTGATTGAGTTTCCGTCTAGCCTCGTCGATATACTTTTCTTCAGGGGTTTGGAAATGTCGATCAAAACTTTGATCCGAGCATACGTCTTCCATTTGGATACTTCCGCAACACCACTCGGCCGTAGAGATCCGAGAGCTCCTGCAATTCTTGAGACCGCTTTGTCATTAAGAAGTTTAGAAGGGAGGCGATGAAGCTGAACCCACAGATCAGCGTATTGGAATAGGTATTCTTTCGGCAACTTCCCTGGGTCGCATCTCTCCAGCGCTAATAAATCTTCATTAATGCTCCATGGAGCATCCAGGAGGACCCGATCCACTAGATTAGAGGAGTCGAGTCGAACCAAAAATATGCCTGCCTCAGAATCGAGTTCAGATACTTGGATCGGCTCTGTGATTTTCCAGAGTTTCGGGAGTATGGAAGAGAGGGATGGACAAGTGAAACGTCGGGATGAATATGAGTGGTGGCCCATGCAGGTCTTGTAAATCAAGATATGTGAGGGTTTACCGAATAGATGTCTCAATCAGTACTCGCCCTTGATCTCTGCTCATATCCTCTTGATTCCTGAAATTCTTGTCCTGATCACATGCTGGTAATCGTTGGTCTGTCCTGGTCCTTCCTTATTGTTCCTATGTCGTCTTCTTCAGCGGCATAGTACCTGACCCGGCCGATCAGCAAGGCGGATCACCTCCCGTGGACCAGCAGCAACCAGAAGATCAGGCCCAGCACTCAGGAGCGGCCTCCCGAGTCGTACCTACTGAAGGAGAGCCGCCAGTTCAGCCAGTCCAGCCTGCAGAGCCTGATGATGGCACTTTGGTGGGTCTCATCAGATCATTGTTAGCTTCCTAAGATCGTCGAGGAGATGCCTTGCAACAGGCAGTGGCAGATGCTTTGAACAGAGACGGTCATCCAAGGAACAGTGCAGCGAACAGTTTCAAGCGCCTGAACACTCCATTCTTTGATGGCAGTGAAGATGCTATCGCTGCTGACGCGTGGCTCCAGGATACTGAAGTCATTCTAGAGGCAGCTGTAGAAGCATGGAATTTCACAACCAGAAAGCCCATGCGCCAGGCATTTTATGCGCCAGAACTCAGACAGCTAATCAAATAAGCCATAGACATTCGAAGAAGGACTTTTTATTTATATATATAAAAGTCTATTACATGTCTAGAAAAGGTTGTACAAAGGAGAATTTCTACAAAGGAAGGATCCTAGATCTACAGCCAACAGCCACCAGATAGGCGCAACAACCACCATGCGCCTTCCAGATAGGCGCAGCAACCACCATGCGCCTTTCGATAGGCGCAGCAGTCACCATGCGCTGTCAGCCAGGCGCAGCAGATGTCATGCGCCTCCAGCCAGGCGCATCCTACCATCTCTTCAGCAGCTCAGTTATGTACAACTCTTCCAACCAGGCTCACCTGGCCGAGCAGAGCCCAGTTATGTGCCGCTCTTCCAGCCAGGCTCGTCTGATAAGTGCTTCGCCAAGCAAAGCATTTAACCCTCTGGCTGGAACCAAGGAAGAGAAGAGCACCGCAAATACTGTGGCCAGGGGAGGCTTCGAAAGAGCCTCCAAAGACCAAGGAAGACCGTGATCGAAATTATGGCACAAGGAGCTTTCAACACAATCAAAGTGGGCGGCACCCACTTTGAAGGAAGAGAGAGCCTAGCACCACTATTCCGATCTACGGCTCTTCCGGAACAACGGAGACGAGGCCCGAACATCCCTATCTTTGGATGCAACAGGCACCTTCCGCCTGCCTCAGAAGCCCTCGATTCCGTCTTTTGGATGTAACAGTCACCTTCAAGTGCATCGAAGACAACACGACGTCTCATCTTTACCCTCGGGAGCACTTCGTCAACAGAATGCACCCACATATCCAAGTTCATGTTGGAAGTACGTGAGGGAATGAGGAGCAAACCTTCTCTCCATGCCACTATTTATAGGCCGAGCAAGTCAAACCCATGCGCCAAGTGGATGACTCTTCGAATTCTGTACAATGAATTTGCATTAAATGGATGAACCGGACGCCTCGAATTCAGCCAAACGGCTATTTATAGCACTCGAGGAGCGAGACAGCTGCGTCATTAAAGGACATGTCGGATGCGCCAGCCAAACAGCGCATCACACGGACGCGCCCTCCAGCATCAGGCGCATCACACAGACGCGCCCTACAGTACCCGGCGCATCACAGAGGATGCGCCCTCCCTCACATCTCCATGCCGAGTGGAACACCAACCAATGTGCCCACTCAGCTGTCCATCGAATATCACAAACATTAAATGCTGAACTGATACCAGAGTTGGCAGCACGCTTCCCAAAGGCTGAACAGTGGACAGCTTTTTCAGAGAACGAAGCGTCGGCAACGTCAGCATCATCATGACTCTATTCCGACGGCTACTGCCACGTAGCCATCCGCATGCGCCTCTACGGCCATGCGTCCAAACCAGCATGCGCCTCAAAAGCCATGCGCCTCAGACCCTTCACTGATCCCTAAAGACAGAAGAAGAGTCTCCAGTTGAAGCTTTGCATGCGCCTCAAAAGCCATGCGCCCCAGACTGATCTCTGATCCCGAAAGACAGAAGGAAGGTCACCTGCATGCGCCTCAAAAGCCATGCGCCCTAAATGGTTTGTAACTCTTAAAGGTTATGAGCCGCAGCCTCCTCCTGCGCCCAGATCCAAGGCGCAGCTCACCAGATCACTACCCCTCCCAAATTCGAGATCTTCAGGCCATGAGTCGACGACATGTGTCCTTTGACTCAACTCGTCCAAGATTTTAGCAACAGAAAGATCTTCTCCTCTGCTACGTGCCGGCTCACAACAGCAGTATGAAGAGTTCTCCCCCTCAATCAAGGCGCATCATCTACGCGCCTCCATCAGCAACCTCCACGTGGCGTCCCCACACACCGGTGCATCCTACATGCGCGCATGAGCAACCAACCTACCCAGCTATAAATAGAGGGATTATTTCCTTCTCACCCACGGACAATATACAGAATCTACAACGAACATACAAGGAATCATCAGAGAGGCAGATACAAACACTTAACGTCTTCCTCCTCTCAGCAAGCTCCAGCACCCAGAGCAATCCACGCCTTCAGAGAACCGATAACCGTCGTCAGCCGGTCAACGGAGTCAACGCATTACCACTCGCTCCATTGGCACTAAGGACCCAGCTTAAACAAAAGTGTACTCCTAGGACTACATCTAAGTCCTACATTATAACACTGTTCTGTTTGTATTAAAGTTTTAATCAAACAATTTTAATGGCAAACAGCAGCCAAGACCCCGGAAGACGAGAAGGTGGCCGTGGTGCGCCTACAGTTATTGGATCTTGTCCGCAGCTGGTGGGCAGCACAGGTCGTGGGATTAGTGGCCCCTATTCCATGGGCATTATTCAGAGAGAGATTCCAGACTAAGTACTTCGATGCGGTGGCTCGGTATGATCTTCAGACCAAGTTCACCAATCTGAAATAAGGAGGAAGAACGGTCGACGGATATGCGGTCGAGTTTTCAAGGCTTAGTCGGTTTGCTCCCACTTTGGTGGCGACCAAGTTTGACAGAGCCCAGCGGTTCCAGCAGGGGCTCCACCTCAAAATTTTGTTGGCAGTGGAACAGTTTGAGCATCAGACTTTTGATGCAGTGTTGAGAGCAGCTCGGAGGCACGAGTATACCTTCCACAGGATAGTAGACAGGACCGGAGGTCGGAAGCGATCTCACGGCCAGATGACCCAGTCGACAGCAGCAGCCCCGGCAGTCAGGGCTTTGACAATTGGAACTCCGAGGCAGGCGGCCTCAGTGACGTCGGTTACGTCCCCTCAGCAACAGAAATTGAAGCAGTCTTCCGCAATGGGCTGCACTCATTGTGGGAAGCCAGGACACGTTGTTTCGGAATGTCGCAGAGCGCAGGGATTGTGCTTGGCTTGTGGAGCACCGGACCACAAGATAGGGCCCTGTCCGAATAGGGCCAGTTCATCATCGGCCCAGACTAGTCCCTCGGTAAGGGGACCAGCCCCAGTCCAGCAGCAGCAACAGTATCCATTGCCGAGGCCATTGCCCGCCTCAGGCCCAAGTATTTCAGCAGCAGTACCAGCCTCCGAGGCCATTGCCGCCTCAGGCCCTAGCCTTCCAGCTACAGAGACCCCAGCAGTATGCCCAGGTCCAAGCTCAGATCCAGAACCGGCAGAGAGGTTCCTAGCAGGATATCCTTCCTCTTTCTTGTGCCTTCGATTTCCTTGCTTACATACATGATTGATTGATTGATTGCTTAGTACAGCTTGTCATTGCATCTCTAGCTACTTGATTAAATTTCGAGGACGGAATTCTTTTAAGGTGGGTAGAGTTGTAATGCCCGTGGTTCGTATCACGTATTGGGAATACGTGTACGTATTTCGGACTCGTATTTTGGTTTGTCATAATTAGTTAGCCTTGGATTATTTTTTTTATTATTGCATATTGCATTTGCATGGTTCATTATGGCATTGCATTGGCTTGGTTTGGTTCGGTTTAGTGGGTTTGGCTTGGTTTGGTTTTTGAGGAGAACCACTCCCACCTACCACCACTCCCACCATAAATATCTATCCCACTCTCTCTCTTCCATTATTACTCATTACTCATTTCTTCTTCTCCATCTTTACTTCCCCACCTGCCAGGAGAGAGTGGAGAGCTTAGGCAAGTGCATCTTATTTCATGGAGGAAGTCCATTTTTATTGTTCCATTGTCTTTCTCATGTGTTTTTAAACCACTTTAGTACTTGTCATTTTTCATTTCCATGGTTAAATTTTTGTAGATCTAGCTTTGTGATATTTTTGATTCCCAGGATTTTGATCCATCAAACTTGCATATTTTACTAAGTTGATGATCCCATGTTGCAGAAAATATTGTTTGGTCCAAATTTGATCTATGAAATTTTGCTGAGCCGCATGGACATTTTTGCACTCAGCCGCATGGCCTATACATGCAACAGCCAGCATTTATTTTTGCATGCATTATTTAATGCAATGATAACAGTCAGCCGCATAAGGCTTAGCTTGTTTTTTGAAATTGCATGAAAAGAACATGCTGATAGGGAGAGCCGCATGGAACAAAACACTTTCAGCATGATTCAATGCATATTAAATGCATATTATTCCAATAGCATTATTAAATGCATATTACTCCAATCAAGAGCCGCATGGCATCAGAACAAGTATGTGTGGTTAGTGCTTGTCCCAATGCATTTTCCAATGTTTTCCTATAAGGCATGAGCCGCATAAGAATTCCTTTGATGCATTTTAATGCATTTAAGTCCATTAATACATTTTTTGCATTTTAGTCCAAAAGCCTATAAAGCAAGAGCCGCATAAGAATGCCTTTAATACATTTTTTTATGCATTCAAGTCCATTAAATGCAATTTTGCACTTAAGTCCCCAAGCCTAATGCCATGGCCGCATGGATTACAAGTAGATATATTATATTATATATTATGAGTTCTGTCATTTGTACTTTCTAAGCAAATGAGCATTAGTATATATTATATTATATAGCTTTAGTCTCATTAGTCTGTGTAATGAGCTTTAGTATATATATTATATTATATAGCATTGGTCTGTGTAATAATTTGCTTGCATTAGCAAGGCGTGCTAGGTTGGCCGCATAGGCCTTAGGATAAGGCTGGAGCCGCATATGCATCATTTTATAATGCATGAATCAAGTGTAGCTGCATAATAAATTATTTCATATTAGTTACTTGTTTGCATTTTCATGCAAGCAGAGCCGCATGGCAAATTGCCATTGTGTGCTGGCCACGTGGTTAATGTATTGATTATTGTTGGGTCCCACATGGCCACTATACTTGAGTGGCCATGTGCCCCTTTTCTTTGTTTGAGTGGAAGCTCGCAATTATTGCCTTCCCACTCTCGATCTTTTCTGGTTGCATGAATATTTCTTGTAGGCATTTACTCTTGGCCGCATGGCCCCCCTTCAACTATTTTCTGGCCGCATATGCCTTGGCTGGCCGCATGGGTGGCTTCCCACTCTCTTTGACCGCATGTTTGTTCTCCCACTTTCGGACCACATGGGTCCCACTTTGATTATTTAAATGTCTTATTTGCGTAAATTGTGGTCAGAATATCTTCCCACTTCCAACATGAAAGTTGTAGAGTTTCTCTTTGGCTTCAAGAATATATATATTATTAATATATTATTATTTAATTGTGCAAGTTTCTCTCCTCCTTGATAAATGGCATGACTTGATAGTGACCCGCTGTGGTGCACTCCCGACATGATAACTTGACCTGACAAATTTGACATGATAACTTGACATAATAATTCTTGATAGTGGCCCGCCGTGGCGTACTCTTGACATGATAAATCTGACATGATATTTCTCGAAATGCTGTTGCGACGGCTAACACGACATGACAAGATTGAATAACTTGGACACCGTGGACGATTGTGCTTGTACAAATGAAACCGTCTTGTCTTGCATCATGTCTAGGACGGGGATCCCTGAGTACCACGGTCAGGGGCACCCACTGAAATCAACTAAGGCTAACAACTAGAATAAATCCAGTAGTCATGAAGAGATTTTCCAGCTACAGGCAATTCCGTTATCTGGGCGCCCCACTTGGGATCTGTAGCCTGCCGTCGAGTAGGGCACATTTCCAGCACACTGTCATGTGTTACACCCTCTAAGTCACCTAAGGGTACATGCATTTCCTGGACGATGTACCCACTTGAATTCAACTCTAAATTGCGTCTGGATAGCCTGGATGGTCTGCAGGGCTTGTGGCTGTGGAACAATCTCACTGCATCTTGCTAGTAACTAGGCCTGTGATAACCCTAGTTAGTTAAAGTATCAAGCCATACTTATTGCTTGGCCGTGAAATGTTGGATGAAGTTTACCAGTCTATTCTTGCCTTGATTCTGTACAAGATTGTCACATGACCTGTTTTCTTATTTTATCTCGCCGATAAATGGTGGGAGAATCCAAGTTCTGTTCAGACGAAGGGTTACAACCCCGGTCCTTGTTTGATTTACGGGTTGTAACTTGGTTATCTGAATAGTCCCATGGTATATCTCATCGTATATCACCTGTCACGCTTTTCCTTAATTACTGTCTTTCATTTAATTATACTCTTGTGCTGATTGCTGGTTTTAGTTCCTAAGTGAAGCCTCCTTTGTGGCACTTGCTCTTTCTGGGGTCTGACCCAGCTGATTTTGTATGGCCAGATACCAGAGCAGCTCCAGAGGATCTACCGAATCTCCAGCCACATGGTGACCACTAGACGGAATCCTGGCAACGAGTGGATTATTTTGGCTCTCCCACTCTATTGTAAATTATTTCTTTTGAGGCGTTTGGCCACCGAACAAGTGTTAGCTCGTGTACATTTTTACTTACTGTCTGCCTACGGGCTGTAACATGATTGGCAACCTAGGGTTGATCATGTATGACTAAAACTCTTGCTAGTCCTCACATTTTGTAACGACTAGCTTCATGATCAGCTGAATATGTAATGTTTGGGACGCCTTACTATTGTATATTTGGTGGTCTTACATCTTGTAACTCTATTTACTTGCTTGTGATTGAGACACTAGGCTTGTTATCGACCATAAGAGACTGTTGGCTTGTAGATAAACTCTCATATATCTAGACATCCGTGACCGTATAGTGGAGTGGATTCCATTTTATTATACGTAGCTGGCTATGTCTGCCCCCGCTCTCCAGTATTCTGGTTCTGGGGCGTGACAATATGGTTTAATGGCTATGAAGTTGTTCCAATCAGCCATCGTCAAGGTTTCTCTTGTTGTGAGGGAAATAGGGTCAGCAGGACCATGGAGAGAAAAAAGCGAGGCCATCTTCTCGATGACATCTTTGTATGTGGACATGGATGGAGAGTGGTTAATCGATGGAAGGGGGAGAGAAACACTGTCGAAGATGAGCGGAGAGAGGTTTGTGATGGAGGGAGATGAGAAGGAAGAGAGCGGTGAGAGCAAGAAAGAGAGAATAGCAAACCCTAGGGTTCGGGAGAGGGCGCCATGAGCGGAAAACAATTCCTGACACTAGGATAGTTGCCTACCGACCCGGGGTGAGCAACGTTTCGATTCGGCTCAAACCCGATCCAATACATGAATATCGAAATATTCGTAAACCGTATTTTTCGAGGTCGAAAACTAAACCATTTTTTACAAATAAAAAAAAACCGAACGGAAATAATTGTCGAACCTTCAATTTTTTAGCAAAATAATCCAATTTAAAATATATTTTTTAAATATGACATTATTATATTTATGGATTATTATATTACATAGAGTGAAAATATTAGTATATATAGATTGAGGGTAGAGAGAGTGCCCAAAGAAGCACCGACAGATAATAGGAGAAACGAGTGCGCTCAGTTGGGGGTTAGAAAAAAATATTAGTATATATAGACTGATGGTAGTTTGATAAATTACTAAATCTAAATCGGTTTTCGATTTGGTTCGGTTACTCGAATCAAGAACCGAAAACCAAACCGTTATTTGAAAATTTTCAAACCGATAACCGAAAAATCGAACCGTTTGTCATATTTCGGTTTGGTTTCGTTTCGGCTTCGGTTTTGCTTATTTGATTTTTTGTCCAATTCGATTTTCGATTAGTCGGTTTGGTTATATCCGAATTAACCGAATGCTCACCCCTAGGCTATGGGTGAGCATATAACGGTTGAAAATCGAAAATCCAACCGAACCGAAATATATACGACAAACGGTTCGATTTTTCGCGGATCAAAAGCCCCCTTAGAAAACCCCCTAAAAAACCCCCTCATTCTAATCCGTAATTTAATGTTAATATTAATGTTAATATTAACATTAAATACTAAAATTAACATTGAACTTAACATTAAAATTAATATTAACATTAACATTAACATTAACATTAACATTAATATTAACATTAACATTAACATTAATATTAACATTAATATTAATATTAACATTAATATTAACATTAATATTACGAATTAGAGTGAAGGAGATTTTTAGGAGATTTTCTAAGGGGACTTTTGATCCGCTCCCATATATATATATATATATATATATATATATATATATATATATATATATAATCCAAATAGCAGGGGTATTTGGATTATATACATCTTTGCTTAAATAATTATTTATATAGGGATAATAAAGTAATTTACACCATCCAATATTCTCTAATATTCTCTTTTCCTTTTTCACACGTAGCTATTTTATTTTTCTGCTTCGTGTTTTGCAGCATCTAAGAAAATAAAAGAAGGAAAGAAGATAAAGCTAATTTCGCCAAACATCTTATGCAACTTAAGAGATTTTTTTAGATGCATATGTAACTGTCCATATCTTACTTGCAGACTTTCACATGATAGAATACTTTAGAAAACAAATTCCACAACTTCTGAAAATAAATGAAGATATTCAAATCGGACTTCATTAGGTGAGAACCAATTTTTTCTATATGCACATATTTTTTTAGATGCATATGTAGCATAATTATTCATATCTTACGAAATTATTTTATTGCAGACTTTTTGAGCAACATGTGAAAATAAATGGAGAGTTCAAAAGATTCAAGCCCTCATGAACTATATGCCAAGTATTTTTTTATTTTTGGGTTTTTTATGTGGTTTATCTTTAACATATCTATTTGTTAATTTTCAAATTTTTTAGTTCTTCGTCTCTGGGCCGCATATTTGAATATCTACCGAACAAACAATCGCAGAACATTAAAAAAATTATTTTAAGTATATTTACGAAATCATCATGAAATCATGTTACCCTATTAAAATTTCAGGTTGATTCAGATTAATATATTAAGTAATAGATAATTTTTAATTAGATTAGATTAATTTAATTTAAATTAGATTAATTTAAAACATAAATGATGGATTAAATTATAATACTAAATTAAATTTTAAATAGCTAATTAAATGTTAACTATGCGATAGATAAAATTACTCGCTTAAGTTTAAATTTTATCTATCTCATGTTGAATTCGGATGGGTGAGAATCTATTTTTGTATATGCAAATATTTTTAGATGCATATGTGAAGTATATCTACAAAATAAACAATCACAGAATATTAAAGAAAAGAAAATTGAATTACATTTACGAAATCGTCATGAAATACTGTTTGGTACGTTCTTAAACCTATTTAAACTTACCCTCTTAAAATTTCAGTATATTAAGTAATAGATAATTTTTAATTAGATTAGATTAAATTAATTTAAATTTAAAACTTAAATGATGGATTAAATTATAGTACTAAATTAAATTCAAAATAGCTAATTAAATGTTAAGATTAAAGTTTATCTACCTCATGTTGAATTCGGATGGGTGAGAATCCATTTTTCTATATGCAAATATTTTTAGAAGCATATGTGATATAATTGTTCATATTTTATTATATTATTTTATTGCATACTTTGTATGATAGAAATCTTTAGAAAACAAATTTAGCAACTTCTGAGAAGAAATGGAGATCTTCAAACAGGGATTCATCATGTGAGAACACATTTTTGTTTATGCAAATATTTTTTAGATGCATATGTGACATAATTATTCATATCCTATTATACTATTTTATTGCAGAATTTTCAGCATCATGTGAAAAGAAATGGAGATCTTCAAAAGATTCAAGCCCTCAAGGAATATATGCCAAGTAAGATTTTTTTTTTTGTTTTGTTTTTTATATGGTTTATCTTTAAAATATTTATTGTTGATTTTTGATTTTTGCAGTTCTCCGTCTCTAGGCCTCAGATTTGAAGTATATTTTCAGACCAAACAATCACAGAACATTAAAAAAAATTATTTGAAGTATATTTACGAAATCCTTTTTGGTACATTCTTAAACCTATTTAAACTTACTCTCTTAAAATTTTAGGTTGATTCATATTATATTAAGTAATACATAATTTTTAATTAGATTAACTTAAATTTTAATTAGATTAAATTTAAAACTAATTAAATGATGGATTAAATTATAATAATAAATTAAATTTTAAATAGTTAATTAAATATTGACTATCCAAAAGATAAAATTACTCTATTAAGTTAAGTTTAAATTTTATCTAACTTGCGTTGTTTAGGTTTAAATTAAATTTTAGATTTAAATATTTGGACATTTTAGATTAAATTTAAAATTTTTTGATTCTTGTTTATGAAATAATATTGATGTTAGGATAATTAACTTGCGGAAGTTAAATTTTGAATAATTAAGTGATAAAAATATTGACAATCATTATTATCCAATGGTTTACACTTTTCTTGAACATATCCATCTCAAATAAACCAATATCTATATACCAACCAAATCTGGACCAAATAAATCTCAGAAAGAATTTTTTTTTTAAGTACATGTAGGAAATATTGTTTATCAGAATTTATTCCCACACAATTAATCACATATGAGGTACTTGACTTATGCTTATTAAGTAATATAACTAAACATCTTTTTAATTATTACCACCATCTTTGCTTCGATATAACCTTTTTTTTTTTTTTTTTTTTTTTTACAAGACAATACATGTTGTCAATAACGAAAAAGAAAAATAAAATATCTGAAGTATATGTAGTAAAATATTGTTTATCAGGATTTAGTCCCAAACAGCTAATCACATACGAGGTACTTGCCTTATGCTTATTAAGTAATAGAACAAAACATCTTCTTAATTATTACCACTACTTTTATGTTGTCAATAACGATGAATTTTTGTCCTTTATATGTAAGCATGCGTTACAGGTTGAGTCATGCTCGGGAAGATGTCGCTCAAAGATGCTGACAAATAGCATTTTTTATTGCATATTTTGTCAAGTGAGTAATATTTTAAGTAAAAGTGTATATTTATGTTCATTAAGTTTGGTTAGATGTCTTCATTGTTAAATAAGATGATAACAACATTTCTAAGATAAGAAAATAATCAATCGAAAAATACTAATTTATTGAAATAAAATTGGTTTCATCCTACATAAATGTTTAAACAATAGTAAACGCGTTTCACACGCTTTGCGTGTACCATGACACTAGTATATATATATATATATATATATATATATATATATATATATATATATATTCTTATTCGGTTTTCGGTTTTGGATCGAAACCGAATAAGAAAATTTAGTATTTTCAAAACTATAGCCGAACAATTTTTTTAAAAAAACTGAACCGAATCTCTTATTCGGTTGGGTTGTGGTCCAAAACCGAATAATGCTCCCCCCTAAAGCTTGGATAATTTTTTGTTTTTCTATTTTTTTGATAAATATGACTTTTGATGTCAATAATTATTTCATTTAAAAAAATTAGTATTAAATATTGATATATCACATTCACAAGAGAGGAACAAGATTAGGACATGAGAAGTTTGGGACAGCAGATCTGTTTCTTGCGTTGTGTACTATTTTATTGTTGCCCAGTATCATCTGGACTTTGGGTACTGATGGAGAGAATTTTCAACAAATCATGAGAATGCACCTAATTAGTATGGTTTGTATAGGTTAAGGGCACTCCAAAAGTTACTAAAGATAACACATTTTTGGCTGTTCTGTGTATATTCAGAACTGTCAAAATAAATAAACAATTCGTGGCTTCTTGTCAATGCGCATCATCAAGTATTGATATCGGATCGGGAGATCGAGTTCGACTATATCGAATCGGTATCCACCTGCAAACTATGACCCCAACAAGATATTGAGGTTCTTGTAGAGCCATGTTATTCGCTACATTCCATGGAGTGAAAAGGATCCAAATTTCGAATATTCTTTTCCATATTTTGTCAATTGAAAATATATACTAACAAAATAACACAATTTTGATTCCTTTTCCACTGTTATCTTCTGCTTTGAAAGGAAACCACTTTTTCTAAATAGTTAATTTGATGCGATAAAAAATCATTCGGAAACACTATGTTGCAGCGGTCTTTGACTGTCGGACGTGACCGTGGGGCTACATGTTCCAAACCCATTGGTCCTCATATTTGTGCGAAACTCCGACCACCGATAACCTACTAGAGTGTCACATGAACCACGGATCAAAACTGCAGGCCTATAACACAATCGACGTAGCATCACTCAAAATCATTAATTAGATGTAGGGCCATGCATAGCAAAGATGGAGTAGATAGGCTCAAGATCAACCGAGCGGATCCTTCCGATTTGGACACGACTCTTTTTGTCTCTTTGTGTCCAAGAATCTCCCTTCACTGTCTTTTTCTTTTCCTCCGGATGTCAGGGTGTTATTCGGGCTGAACCCGACCGGCCCAAGCCCACGAAAATCCGGTCCGACCGGGCTTGGTTCGGGTCCAGCTCGGACCGGTTCATCTAGCGGGCCGGTCCGGTCTAAGTTGATTTTTTTTTTTAATTTTCTTTTAACTTTTATATTTTTTAACTTTTATATTCTTTTAATTTTTATATTTTTTTAATTTTTTTTCTTTTAACTTTTATATTCTTTTAATTTTTTAATTTATTTTTGAATTAAATTATTTTTTAATTTTCCCCTCCTCTTTTATCCGGGCTTGGCACCGGCAAGACAAGTTTTGTTTGTCATAGGCAGAGTTAAAAAAATTTGTTTTTGTGTTTTTTTTAAAGTTTTTTTTTTAAAGCTGTACTTTTAAAGTTATATGTTAAGTTTTAAAGTTAAATTTTAAGTTTTTAAGTTTTTATTTTTAAGTTTAAAGTTTTAAAGTTTTTTTTAAAGTTTAAAGTATTTTTTGAAAGTTTTTTAAGTTTAAAGTTTTTGAAATTTTTAATAAAGTATTATTAATTTTTTAAAGTTTTAAAAGTTTAAAAGTTTTTAAAATTTTTAAATTTTTTGAATATTTGTAAGTTTGAAAATTTGAAAGATTTTTTTTGAAGTTTGAAAGTTTGAATGTGCCGTGATACAAATATAAGCATAGTTTTGTTTACTTGTCCACACATCAGAATTAATAGCTAGTTTATTAACATGTGAAAACGCTTATTTTAAAGCAAGTCTCATTTATTTAAAGAGTCTAATAGCCTCTTTTCTAGCAGCGCCTCTAGTAATTCTATTAAAACATGGATTTAAAGCAATTATAACATAATCATATAAAGATTCACTTTCACCCGAAGTAAATGGAAGTTCATCAACAATAATATATTTAGTAAATTCAGTTTTATGACGGGCAGCTGAATAGGTAAACGTACCCACCGAAGAAGCCGCAGTGCCTCCAAAACTGATATGATTTTGGGTCGTCGGAATTGAGCTTGGACCGTAGCAAGTATCGTAGTGTCTTAGAGTGTGCCCGTGCCACCTCCCCTCTTCCATTTGTATATACGGGAACATTTCTTGCATTGGACCCCGTACAGAACTGCTTCACCTGTTTGATCTAAAACAAGTGAGCCATCAGGTTTAGTTTCATTAAGAAGAATAAATTTTTTTAAACTTTTGCTTTTTGCTTTATCTTTACAACATTTGGTACATTGGTACCAACTTCATGAGGGGAACCAACTAAATCGTCAGGAATAAGATTTTTCTCAAACAAAAGAATTGTAAATTTCAAAAGCATCATTAGCTTGGTTTGAACTTTGTCCGGCCATTTTAAAAAGATAAATCAAAATATATAAAGGATTATAAAGATGGAGGAGGATACCGAAAAAAATAATAAGAAATTAGTTTTTTGCAAAAAACTAGAGAGATGTAGGAAGAAAAACTATTTCGAAAATGTAAATAAAAAAAAATAATTAGAAAGAGGAAGTCGTAGATCGACGAAATTGTTTGATCGGGAAGTCGTAGATTGCCGGAACTTAGAATACAACTTTCTTGAAATCTTCTTAAAGATGGAGGAGGATATTTTTTTTTTTTTGTGAGAAGGATGAAATTGTTTGTGTTTTAAATAAAAGTTTAATGGCCAATTTATAGAATTTTTTGGAAGCCAAATGACCTCCCATACCCTCAAAATATAGTTGTTGTAAAGGATTTTTGGTCATTTGGTCAAAAAGACCAAAATACCCCCTATAACGGTCATAAAACGGTAAAAAAATGGAAATATTTTGGTAAAAGGGGAACTATGATTCAAAAAAAGAAGAAGGAAAATCCGGTTCAGCCGGCCGGACCGGACCTGGCTCGGACCTGTACGGGCTTGACCGGGTCGGACTGGACCGGGCTTAACGTTACATTGAAAAAAAAAAAAAAAAAAAACACCAGTCCGGTGTTCATGTCAGAGTAGAGTGCTTACATCACAAGTTATTCATGTCTTAAAGCTGTTATAGTTAAAGTCGTTTTATTTTGATTGGGCTTAATTTTAACTTCCTATATATATATATATATATATATATATATATATATATATATATATATATATATATTTTGATACCATCAATTACTAAATTATTTTTAATTTAATATGCAAAGGCAAAAAAAATAAAAACTACCTCCAAATCTCACCCTGCAACTCCGACTGCCCATCCAGCTGAGTTCCCCCTACCCCTCCTCCCCACACACCCTACCACCGCTGGCCCACCCCCAATTGCGCCACCACCATCCTCGTTACTCCTTCTGCGAGTGTTGGGGGGGGGGGGGGGGGGGGGGGGGGGGGGCGTAGAGGGAGGGGAGGCAGCATGTGGAGGGCGTAGAGGGAGGGGAGGCAGCATGTGGAGGTTATGGGGGGGGGGGGGGGGGGGGGAGGGGGGAGGGGGGAGGGGAGGCAGCATGTGGAGGTTATGGGGAGGGTCACGGGTATTTTTCTCTTTTTTTAGATATTAAGGGCAGCTAAAAAAAGTTGAAGGAATCAAAAAATAAAGTAATTGAGGATATCATGTTACAAATTAAGCATTTTGATTGCAAGAAAAACTGTGAAAATAAAAACCAACAAATACTGAAATTGATATAAATGTTAAAAAAAAAATTAAAATAATTAAAATTTATAACCAACCAAATAATTTCTCAACAAGTATAGAGGAAGCCAATAGACCTATGAACTCCAATAAGTTTAGATGTGCTGGAATAATTCAACTTCATATACAAACTTACCTTAGTTGCACAGGTTAAGGCTTTAGTGACATTCGACTATAAGTCCAATTAACATACAGATTATTTTTTTTCGTTCTTAAACTGTATTTTCATACATTTCCTCTACTGAATTTTTAACTCCTCTGTATTGAAAGATTTCCCTCTTTTCTAATCTCATTGATCAGCTTGCTAATTAGTAAAATAATTATTTATTTTAGCGTGTAATGTTAAAAATAATTGCTTTGGTTTCCATGTTATCCAATAGAATAATGAGCTCATCCTGACCATCCAAAATTAAGATCTAGATGTAAATTTTAAATATTATAGGAAATTCTAAAGCTAAATGCAAAATTTAAATATTAGGCGCACCTAAACAAGATCTAATGATCAGTCCAAGTTAACTCTCACACTATGAGACACAAATCATCTTTTGAGTAATTTATAGACCTAAAACAATTTTTTTGAATATTATACACTACTAAAATCTGCTCAATTGGCGACGTATATTTAGCGACGTTAGATTAACGTCGCTAAATTGTGTACATTAGCGACGTTTTATATAAACGTCGCTCATAGTCGCTACTAGCGACGACCTAAGCGACGTAACAACGACGTACATTAAGCACATGACCCAGTCGTCGCGAAACGTCGCTGGGACGTCGCTAGTAGCGTCGCATTTAGCGACGGTAGTTTAAGCGTCGCTAAATTCTAATTATATTCCCGCCCCAACATTTCATTTCCCCCCATTTTCCTCTCTCACTCTCTCTCTTCCCCGGCGCTCTCACTCTCTCCGGCGGCGACTCTCACTCTCTCCGGCGACTCTCCTCCCTATCTGGTATGTGACTCTCCCCCTCCCTCTCTCTCTCTCTCTCTCTCTCCGTCTGTTTTGGTTGTTGGTGGTTTGGGGGGGTGCGGGTGGCTCGGAGGGAGGTGCAGGGGGAGATGCGGGTGGTTTGGGGTGAGTAGGGGTGGCTGGGGAGGGGGGGTGGGGCAGGGGTGTCACCCCCAGTTTTCGAATTAGGGGTATTTTTGTCATTTTTTAAGTTTTATAATTTTTAGGAATTTTTATTTATTTTATGTGATTTTTTGGGATTTATTTGGTTTGGTTTGGATTTTATCCAATTCGGACTCAATTGGAGACCCGGGTAGTCTGGACCCTAGCGGGACCCACATACTAGCTGGACTTGGCCCACATACCACCCTAATTAGGTTAGAAATTATAAACCCTATTTCCATGGCTTAATTAGTCATTTTAGAGCTTGATTAGTGTTTAGAAATTAAACCGAAACAAACCGAACCAAACCCGAACCAACCCAACCTAAGTCTATTGGGTTTGGGGGCTTATTGGATCACCACCCAAACCCTATAAACCCCCTTGGACGGCCACTATAGGAGCTCCCCCCCCCCCCCCCCCCCCCCCCCCTTTTTTCTTCTTCACTAAGTAATTCTCTCCCTCTCTCAAATTTCATTCTTTCCTCCAAGCTCCTTTCTTCTCCAAGGAAACCTAGCTTAGGTAAGCTCTCTAATTCTCCATTTACTCCTCTTTACCATTTATTGTCTTCACAATAATTATAGAGGGGAAGATTCTCTACATCTTGCCCACAAATTTTGTAGGATTCCCTAGAAATCTAGGTTAGGGATAATTTGGGGTTTTCTATTTTGAGTGGTATATATATATGTATATGTATATATATGTTTATGTATTTATATTTATATGTATTTGTGTGTATGTAGAGAGTGGTGGTATTGGTGTCATGAGATGGTGGTGGTGGTGTTTGTGTGAGTGTGTGTGTGTGCTTGTGTGAGTTTGTGTGAGTGTGGTGTGTTAGAGTGTGTGTGAGAGTGGTAGTAAGTGTGAGAGAGTGTGTGTATTAGTGTGAGAATGGTGATGGTGGTGGTAGTGTCATGAGAGTAGTGGTGGTGGTGTGAGAGAGTGTGTGTGTTTGTGTGAGGGTGTGTTTGTGTTTGTGTTTGTGTGAGAGAGTGGTTGAGTGAGGGTGTGTGTGTGTATATATATATATATATATATATATATATATATATATATATATAAAAAAAAAAAAAAATATATATATATATATATATATATATATATATATATATATTTTTTTTTTTTTTTTTTTTGGTGTCCGCGCATCCCCATCCACCCCGTGGCCACTGCCACCCAGCCGGGTGGATGCGGGAGGGGGGGCTCGACCCCGGGTCTCCCCGCCGAGAGCCCCCCCTCGTGCCACTCGCGCTACGAGCGCCGGACATATATATATATATATATATATATATATATATATATATATATATATATATATATATAGGCATGTGTGTGTGAGTGTATTTATATACCTATAGATACGTAGGTGTGTGTGTTTATAGAGAGATAAATAGATATATGGATAGAAATAGCCGTCTAGACCTAGTCTTGACCCCGGTTGACCACGGTTGACTTTTTAGACCAAAAGTCAACTATGGGTCAACACTTTACCCAATTTAGTCCCAAATTTCTTTAAACTTGTGTAGTTGACCGAAAGTCAACTATTAGTCACCAGTGACCTAGAGTTGACCTAGGGTTGACCAGAGTTGACCATGGTTAACCAGAGTTGACCAGTTGACCAAAAGTCAACTGTAAGTCAACCGTTGACTCAAATTGACCTAGATTAATTTCGTTTGACTTGCGTTGACCTAGTATGACCTAGCTAGACCTAATATGACTTAGGTTGACCTCGTACAGTCTAGTTTGACGTGCCTTGACCTAGAATGACTTAATAGGGTCTAAATTGATTTAATTTTACTTCCTAAACATAGTATTGATACGTCTTGTTCTCTATAGGTCCTCGAGACGCTGTATTTGCTCCGGTTGACGTACCATATCATATTTCAGGCGAGTACATTCTCTGACACTTTTCCAATTTATAATGATTGTTATGATTCATGTAATTAGTGTGGATATGCTTGTTCTCGACACATTGGTCACACGGATTGGTATTCATGGATCCCGACATGAGATGTTATTCCTCGTTATCTTGGTATATCTTGTGCAAGCTCCCTTGTAGTTCTTGTGCAGTATATGGACACCGATTCTCGAGGAGACTTGCTCCCTTTTCGTAGAATCCCGTGTCGTAACGTGTCTTGCTTGGATCCACTCTACCAGTCGGGGACGGGGAGTACTAGTGTAGATGTGTGGTCATACCCGTCTTGTATATATTGTGAACCTTGTGAATGCCAATCCTACACCACACGTATGATTGGCTAGATCATAATCTTGTGCAGACCCAATCCGGCCACATGTTGTAGCTAGTATTCACACACCTAGATATATGATTCTTGATTCTTGTACATGCTATGATTCAGTTTACTTGCCTTGTTCTAGCTCTAGTTTTACAGCTTACCTTGCCATGATACTCACATGTACATTCCATGATTTTCTTGTATATACTCTCTATTTACTGTCTTATAGCTTTTGTCATATCTTGTGAACTGTTGTTAGTAGATTGTACTCGTTCCATCCTGACAGGATATGTTGAAAATATTACAGATGCAGACGAGGGAGACTATTCTACCTACTACGGTCCAGATGACGTAGTGGGCCTAGACCTGGAGACTTTGGTCCAGCAGGGCTTAGCTCCGCCTGACGAGACCTTACCCCTTGCTTAGTTAGAGTAGGTCTTTTATACTGGACTTTGTCTCCAGCTACTTTTGAGACTGTTTTTATTATGGACTGTGTTAGAGACTTGGACTGTATATATTCTTGTGTTGGACTTTACAGGTTATTATTTTATTATCGTCTTGTTGTCTTTATCTTTCAGTCTTTACTTTGTTATCTTAGAGTCGTTATTGAGTACTCATATATATATTCATTGCTTGTCCTCCGTTCGGAGTTGACCATATTCTCGACAGGTTTTTGTTATATATATAAACTGTTTAGAGTAGAAAAATCTACAGCGTTCCACGCCAATTTTTCGGTGAGGGCTGGACGTTGTCGCGTCACGTGCCCTTTTAGCGGGTGCGGGTTGTGACAAGGGGGGACGAGGGCGGCTTGGGGAGGGGAGCTAGGGTTAGGGTTCATTTCCCATTCGGCGCTCTCACTCTCTCCGGCGACTCTCCTCCCCCCCTCCGGCGCTCTCACTCTCTCTCCTTCCCCCTCCGGCGCTCTCACTCTCTCCGGCGCTGTCACTCTCTCCGGCGACTCTCCTCCCTCTCCGGTACGTGGTACTCTTCCCCTCCCTCTCTATCATTCTCTCCGACGCTCTCACTCTCTTCGGCGCAGGGGGGACGAGGGCGGCTGGGGGAGGGGAGCTAGGAGTAGGGTTCGGGTTAGGGCTAGGGGTGGTGTAGGGGGGCGGGTGGCTTGGTCAGGGGCACCGATAGTGCCGAAAAATCTGATAATTTAGTAATAATTATTTATTTTCCGACACCGAAAAATGTGATACTACGATTCGAACGCACCGATAGTGCCGATATTTGTGACAAGTAGTTTTGTTGGTTGGTTAATTGGTAACATGGTGATCGGAACATATAGTCCCTGCAGCCATTCGACTGGCGAGACAGAAACTATGTAGCCGTAGATATATAAACTTGACTGTCCTCCAACCCTCATCCATCGGCAATGATGATACGACAACCTATCACTATATCTTATATAGTAGTAGATGATGTCTTAGTATTACATTATGTGAGTTCATCTTGATTCTGTTACATTCTTCAGATACTAGATACTAGATTCGATAAGAACCTATACTACACCATATGTACAGAACATAGATGATTTACACTAATGTATATTAGAATGAATTTTGGGTTGTGTTCTGAGCCATCCGTTCTCACACTTAAAATACATATGAATTAGAACTGTGTGTCAACCTTTGTTTTTGTATTTTCGGCGAGCCCAGGGATTAGATTCTGTATTTTGTATTTTTACTTTGTACGTATTTGGGAATATTCAGTTTTTTTGTTGAGGATACTGAGTTTGTACGTATTTACGGATATTGATTTGGTTGTGTTGAGGATATTATATATTGACATTGTTCATTGCGGATAGTATTTTTTCTTTATATTTTTTGTATATTCTAGAATGTATTGTGCGTGCCGGTGTTGAGTGTTCCACCGAGGGGGTCGGCAAACCCAGGGATTGGATTCTGTATTCTGTATTTTGGTTCATGCTCCAGCTGTAGTGCCCCGCTCCGCGAAGGCACTAGATAGACAGAAAGATCGGATTGCTGGCTTTACAACAGAAGACGATTGATCTGGGTGAGTGGACGAAGTCTCATTTGTTGATTCGCTTGTGCCTTAAGAATCTGAGTTTTTGATTGAATACTATTGTTAATAACAAGATGGTAAATCATTGAGTATGCTTTAAGAGAATTCACATGTTGCCTCGCTAAGAAATGAATGTTGCCTTGATAAAGAGAACATTTTCATGCTAATAACAAGATGGTAACCTTTGTGTATGCTTATAAGAGATTTCACATTTGCCATGCTAAGAACCAGAAAAGAGTTAACCTGTATGCTAAGAAGAATTGTTGCATGCTAATAAGAAACGAACTGATACCTATATGCTAAAAATGGAGATTTCTTGTACGCCCCGAACATGTATGCTTTCAAGGTAGAATGCCATGTTATATCTGCATAGAAATGTTATTATATTCCAGAGTTATAATTGCTTGTCACTCAAGAT
The DNA here is from genome assembly GCA_029216955.1 of Iris pallida. NCBI lineage: Eukaryota > Viridiplantae > Streptophyta > Magnoliopsida > Asparagales > Iridaceae > Iris > Iris pallida. The sequence goes on along the minus strand of JANAVB010036020.1, from coordinate 9,777,805 downwards.
ATTCTAAATGCCAAACATGTACAGACGGACTTGTACATATTATAAAGAGATGAAACATCTAGGAGCTTCGGCTCTGTATCAAAGAAAAGAGAATCACATAGAGGGCACCCATGTGAAAATGGGTGTCGGTACGTCTATAACGCAGAGGGGATCCATGTGAAAATGGGTGTCTGTATGTTTAACGCAGAGGGCATCCATATGAAAATGGGTGTCGGTATGTTTAACGCAGAGGGCATCCATGTGAAAATGGTGTCGGTATGTTTAAGCAGAGGGCGTCCATGTAAAAATGGGTGTCGGTATGTTTAACGTAGTGGGCATCCATGTGAAAATTGGTGTCGGTATATTTATCGCAGAGGGCCCCATGTGAAAATGGGTGCCGATATGTTATCTGGGGGCTTCGGCTCAGTTATCTGGAAGCTCGACTCTGTTAGCAGCCTTAAATAAATAATTGCCAAAATATCTAATGTGCCTCAAGAGTTTGGATCATATAGTAAAATGTTGGTTTTATCATGTTTATGCTAATCCTTGTCTTAGTGATACATATGTACTGCTTAAGTCTTGACATGAATTGCTTACAGAGATTTATCTATTCCATGAAATGCTATGTTCCACTAAAGAAAAGATAATGTATCATGCTTGTCATTGACCCTAACAGTTGCACGAACAAAAGAAATGATATGCTCATAAAACACGCTGTGCACCGCACAAATGAATAGTCATCATGCTTGAAATGATTAGTCCCTTGTATGCTTGAGATGAACTAAAATGTTGGCTTTTCAAAGATGTATTTTCAAAAGAATGTAAACTGACACTGTATGCATGTGAAACCCATGCTTGTATTTATTAATAGAATGTTATCATTAATATTTTAAAATTATTATTATTATTAATATTATTATTATTAGATATTTTTGGGTGAAAATGATTTCGAAAATATTAATTACAACATGGACTTTTGATTTTCGGACCCAGACCCGAGTCCGAGCCCAGACCCAGGCCTGAGCCTAACCCAATCTTTTCCTATTTCTTAATTCTGAATTGTTGGACTTGGTTAATCTTTATTAAAAAAAAATATTATTATTTTGGGCTGGTCCCGTAGGACCAGCACCTCACTCCCCACGATTTGGACAGCACCCTTCCTATTCTAACTCCCCAACTCATTCTCCTCCACAAGTCTTTCCAACGTTCACTCCACTCCACCCTTAATAAACTTCCCACTCTTCCCACTCCTCTTCACAGAAGTTGGCAAGTAGAGAGTTAATACTCTCATCTCTCCACAGAAACAAAACTCCTCACCCTCTCGTACTCTCAACCCTCTCCAAACACTTTCCCACCTACCTCCTTCAGAAACCCTTCTCCACCTAACCCTTCTCCCCGACCAGCCTCCGCGCCCCACCGCGGATCCCCGACCGCCGATCAGCACCTCCGTCGACCGCCCCTCCGGCCGCCCTTGCGCACGCGAGCCCCGCGCCAGCGCTCCTCGGCGATCATCTCCGCCGACCATCCTCAGCCAGCGCCCCGGCCGACCACTTCTCGGCCGCGCCGCCCTCTTCCCACGGCCGTTCAAGCTCCCCTCGGCGTTTCCCCGGCCGACCAGCGCCTTTCGGCGTCAACTCCGGCGACCCGTTCCCCTCTGCGCCCCCGACCAGCGAGCCTCTGGCCGCGCTTCCCGACAGCGCTGCTGTTCCCAGTGACCAGCGTGCCCTAGCGCTGCCTCTGGCCGAGTCTCCCTGTTAGTTCTCCGCTGAGCCTAGCTTCTGGAGTTTTCGACGTTGCGTCGACGACGTCGTTGATTTCCAGCGCTGATTTCGGAACGTCGCTGTGCTGGATTACCATTTTTTTCTTTCTATTTTATCATCTGAGAGCTCTAGCCGAGCAATTCGAGGTATAACCTCCTGTCCCGCTATTTTTATCATTTGTCGATGATGAAATGGTCCCCGGTTCCCTTTGGGAATTCGATTTTAGCGGCGACGTAATTTTCCGGGACTTTCGGAAAAGTCCTGTGAATTGTTTTGGATTCCCGAAATATTTTGGGAATGGTTTTTGGTATGTTTTAGTTTCTGGAAATTTCCGGGAACGTTCTGTGACTTGTGGATTTGGAATCGGACTTCCGAAATTATTTCGGGTCGTCCCGATTATTCTGTGGATTGGTTGTGGATATTTTATATATATAAAATGTGGGTTTTTCCCTGGTTTGGGACTTGCAGGAATTATCGGCGTCAATTTTCCAGTTTTTGGGTTGACCAAAAACAGAAGAGATGCTGCCCGATTTTTCCGTAAATCCCGAATTATTTTCAAAATGAATTTAAAATGATTTTCGGAATTTATTTGATATTTATTTTTGGGTGACGACCGTATCGGTCAATGGACCCGGCTAAGTGCAAACGATACCGGCCCGCCCGGACGTTGAGGCAATTAGCCAAAAATGAGGATCAGACCATTATCTGAGACTTATGATTTATTACTATTTTATTATTTATTTTTGTTTACATTTAATTTCTATTTTCAGTTAGGACTAACGTCAGTCTTATTCTTATTTCAATTTATGTAAATAAATTGTAATGGGCATAAGCCCAGCTGGCTGGTCTGTGACTGTAATAGCTTAGGTTTTTCTGTCGTTTTCTAGTTTTTCGTGTTTTTACTGTTTAGCGATTAAAACGATTAAAAGGTATTTTTCGTATAAAAAATTAATTATTATTTTCTCACTTAAAATTGACAAGTTTAGTATTAAATAAAAATTACGTATTTCTCACTAAATAAGAAAATTAGTTTTATATTATATTTTATAAAAATTACCAAGTTTTCGTAATAATCTAGCAACGACGAGTTTTTCCCCAATTCAAAAGTTAAAATAATCATTTCCCCTCGTATTAAATCAACGCACATAAGAAACGTGTTTTTTCTGTGTTTAGTTAATTAAATAACTAAAATTGGACTAGGACGCAAATAGAGATTACAACTAGCATAGCTAAGTTGGTAAACCTGACAGCTGAGTCTATCTCTCGAATGTAGGAATTCGGGGACAACTCTAAACTTTCCGTCTCGGAGTCGTCCACCTCTCCAGTCATTTTCCTGAGGCAAGTATAGTTTGTGTTAGTTTACAGTTATTTACTTAATCGTTTTACTGCATGTCTAAACCACGACTCAAACACGAAACTCTCTCCGAGAGTACTGTACTGTAACTACTGGGGACTGGGGAATAGCGTAATGATTATGACCACTACTGTAACAAAAATCCATTATCCCTCCTGTAACAAATCCAAGCCGGTCATATGTCATTACCTGTTCAAATCACTGATTTCTACTGTAACAAACCTGTTTTAAAAACTGTTTAGAACTGCATGATTCTATTTCTTACTTAACTGTTTAAAATTAGCATGAATTGTACTTTGCTCCCTCCTGACTGGAGATAACATTTTTAGGCGATGTTGAGGATGCTGAGCTGTGTTACAACAGCTATTACGACCCTGAGTTGTACCCGGTCGTGCTGCCAGAGTCCCCGCAGGAGGACGATGGAACTGAGGCTGATAGATAGATTTGCATTTTGTTTATTTCAAAAATCTGTATTTCCTTTCAGAACAATTTCCATTGTATTTAAATTTCAGTTTAAATAAAATTTATTTCCGAAGTTGAAGTTGTGACAAATATAGTGTTGTTGTATGGTTACCGGCTACTGAACAGCTTACTGCCGACGTCTCAACAACGGTGCAGGCTGGACATGATCCGACTAGACCCAGATTATTGGGATCGGGTCGTGACAATGCATGGAATGAACATAGGTAAAACTAGCAAGATCACATCATAAGAAACATTTTCTCACTAATTGAACAGTGATCGTTTCAGACAAATGTAGCTCTTTGTTCACAATTCACCAGTATGCTGATATACTGACCCACCATCAGTCTGCATACAGGTGCACTATGCATCGAGAAGGATAGTCCGAAGCGATAGCCCGAGCCTCATCCTCAGGAGCCGAAAATCAGAAGAGATGCCAAGAGATGATATCTGTTGCAATAGTTGGTTGTGTATATAAAGGGATGTAATGTATGGAAACGGGATCATTGTAATCTGTAAAGTTCTGAGAAAATGTAACATTGTATCAGAGAGAAATGAGAGCTTGTAATCTGTTCAAATAAAATCAATAAAGAAAATTGTTTCTTGTTACCATTGTGTTCCATGCATGTATTCTGAAATATGTTCGCTGCTGCTTCAATTATCTGCGATACGTTTCGCTGCGTATTGTCAACCTTGTCTACCTTGTCTTGTTCCAGGTCTTGGCCTTGTGCAAGTGCAACTTAGGCTTGCACGGCATCACGCCTTAGCGAGGACGATCAATCCCAAAAGAGTCTGAAGCGAGGACGAAAGGACTCTGCGGGATCGGGGCGTGACACCAGCTCTAGCATCATTTGCTTTCTAGAACCTATTTTTTTTATATTTTTTAATTTAGCGACATTTTTAGCGACGTTAGTATTCGTCGCTACATATTAGCGACGTCAAAAAATGTCGCTAAAAGCGTCGCTAAATTCTGACGTGGCAACACGTGGCACCAAATCTGATGTCAGCTCGTCGTCGCCAAAACTTTGCAAAACTGTCTCTAAACTGCGACCACGTGCTAACGTCGCCTTTTACGTCGCTGATTAGCGTCAAATAACAAACGTCGCAAATAACGTCGCTAATTAGCGACGTCGTTGACGTCGCGAAATAGCATCGCCCTAGCGACGTTTTGCGACGTTTTCTCGTTTAGCAACACGTGTTTTTCCGTCGTTCCCGAATCGTCGTCCTAAACGTCGCTAAATTGATTTAGCGACGTTTTCGCTGAGATTAGCGACGTATTTAGACGTCGCTAATCAATACGTCGCTAATCTGACAAACTTTTGTAGTGATATAAGACCCTAAAACTAAATAACTATTGACTGTGTTTGATTGAACTTTTTTTCCATGGAAAATATTTATATCACAAAATTTTCTCCAATTCAGTGTTTGATAGCGTATATTTTGCATGAAATTATTTTCCTGAAATCTACTATTTTCCATTTTATCCTTCAAATTGGTGGAAAATATAACTCAGCCAACCCACAGAAAAATATCAATTTTTATAGAAAATAACAACAATCAAACACCTAAATTAATTTCATAAAATAAATATATGGAATTGTTTTCCTAGTAAAATAATTCAGTAAAATTAATTTACTTTTCACATATATATATTTTCTCTTCGCTGTGTTTGATCGAGGTTTTTTTTCCGTGAAATATATAATCATCACAACATTTCCACCAATTGTAGTGTTTAACAGCGTATATTTTTTGTAAAATTATTTTCTAAAATATTAATTTTTATATTTTCCTCAAAAAATATAGAAAATAAAACTGGTCTAGTCTGTAGAAAAATATTAATTTTCATAAAAAATAACTATTTTATATAAAAATAACAACAAATCAAACATTCCAAATATGAATCCTCCAAGGAACTCATCGGACCCATTCCCTCCGGTGACAGTTACAAACTTCACATCTCAGCCACTACCTGATACTCCTGTAACCACTCTTCCTCCAAAATCGGCAGAAAACCCATCCACCCCTCCACTATCTACTAAATCTCCACCTTTCTCTCCACATGTAACTGAACCCCTAACTGAAATCACATCCATCACTCCTAACATTAACATTCAAAACCCAACCATCCATAACCTCCACTCCTCAGGACAGGAAAGTTCAGATATGCATAATATGAATCCGATACATAAAAATACTTCTTCAAATAACTTCATCCATTCCCAAACTACCCCCTGTCTTCCTGCTTCCATTGATCCTCTGTTTACTACATCTCCACCACATATCCATACCACCTCCTCATTTCAACCACCACCAACCCTTCCCTCTAAAACCACTCCTAATTTTTCAGCTAACACTTCAAACTTACCTAAGCTGACACCACATAATGAGTACTCTACTCATATCATTCCCAACACTCCATTTCATATACCACTTCCTTCCTATGATACTGGTTCCTCTCAAAAACATCATATTAATATACCATTTCCCACTGTCACTCATACATTCACCTCTCTAATAGCAACTCTTGACCCGAAAATTTCCTCATCGATTTCATTCAGTCCTGCTGAACAAGTAATGTCTGATCATGATCTATGCTGCCCATCAAATATCAATAAAAGATCAAGGATTTGTCTAGAAGATGAGGACGATTGTGACTCTGTGAGACCAAACAAGAAATTGAATCTACTGGATGATGAAGAGATAGGCGCGGCTGGCCTTCAACAACCTCCAACTCTATGATTCTTTCATGGAATTGTCGGGGTTTGAGGAATGACCCGACAATTCGAAGCCTTAAATTATTTCTCCGAGCATCTAATCCTAGTATTGTATTCATCTCTGAAACAAGTGCTCGTTAAATGTTGCTCCTGCCATTGCCAAAGTACTTGGGTTTGCTAATCATACGGCTGTTTCTTCTATTGGTAACTCTGGTGGACTATTACTCTGTTGGAACAATGCTGTTAATATCCAAATCATCTCATCAACTGCCAATTATATTCAGACATATATTCACCATGTCAGTAGTAATCAAAAATGGCATTATATATTCTTATACGGTCCTCCTATGCTTGTTGATAGAAGAGAATTTTGGTTGCATATGGAAGTCATTCTTGATTCTATTAATGAACCATGGCTTTGTATTGGGGATTGCAATTCTATTTTATGTGCTGATGAAAAGAGAGGTGGAAATTCTTTCAATTATCACCATCATAAACACTTTATCCACTGGTTTAATCATGTTGTAGCTATGGATATTGGAGATTCAGGCCCTGCCTTTACTTGGAATAATAGGCGTACACCAAAAAACAATGTGGCTGAAAGACTTGATAGAGCAATGGTCGACTTCAACTGGCGTGCACTTTATCCCAAAGCTGGTGTATTACATTTACCTAGCATCAATAGTGATCACAATCCCATTCTCTTAAAGTTGGAGATGAACTTTAAACGAAGAAGATCTTTACCTCGGTTTGAAGTGGCTTGGACTCAAGAAGCTGATTTTCATCATGTGTTTATCTGAAATGTGGACAAAATGCAGAAGTACTAATATCATTCCTAAACTAAAGAATCCCCTGCCTAAACTTTACTCTTGGGGGAGGTCGAGGATTCATAATCTTGACAAGGATATCAAATTTTTTGAAAATGAACTTTTGACTATCCAAAGTAAACCGACTTCTGATCTGAATTTTGAAGATGAGAGGAAAATTCAAATCTGTTTAAATAAACTTCTTCACCAGAAAGATTTATATTGGAAGCAGCGCTCTACAATAGCTTGGCTGGGTGAGGGTGACAGGAATACTAGATTTTTTCATCTATCTGCTACTGTCAAGAAACATAGAAATACCATCTACAGTATAAAAAAAGGAAATGGTGAGATGGCTTCTACTCATGAGGACATTGCTACTACTTTTGAAAATCATTTCAGAAGTCGATTCCAAGACTCTAATACATTTCAGTACCTGATCACATCATTGCGGAGCTTCCTCATATATCTGCATCTGACAATATCAATATTAGTGCTGTTCCTACAGAGGAGGAAATCAAAGCTACGATTAATGGTATGAGCCCCTATAAGTCACCTGGTCCTGATGGTTTTCCTGCTGCATTCTATCAAAAATATTGGGACATCATTGGAATGGAGGTAACTAGCCTTATCCAAAGTTTATTTTCTACGGGTATTATGCCTAATATGTTAAACCATACTTATATCACTCTCATCCCCAAAACTCAATCACCTATCACTCCTTCTGACTACAGACCAATTGCCCTTTGCAATGTCCTATACAAAACCATTACAAAAATCATTGCCAATAGAATACGACCCCATCTTCATAAGCTCATCAGTCCTTTGCAAAATGCTTTTGTCCCCGGGAGACATATCAGTGATAATATCAATATCGCACAAGAACTCATACACTCCATATCCAAATTCAGCCCAGGTAAAAGCTCATTTGCCCTCAAACTCGATTTGTCTAAGGCTTATGACAGGTTGAGTTGGGGTATCATTAGTCAATCTCTTTATGGGTTCGGTATTCATGATAAATCTCATGACCTTATCATGCAGTGTATTTCTTCTGCATCCTTTGCTGTCTTAGTGAATGGTACACCTACTCAATCCTTTATTCCTAGTTGTGGCATTAGACAAGGCTGCCCCTTATCTCCTTAATTATTCATTTTAAGTATAGAAATTCTTTCGACTCTTATCATCATCTGTCACGCCCCAGAACCAGAATACTGGCAAGTAGGGACGGACCAGGCCAGCTACGTATACCAAAGTACTCCAGTACTCCGAAATAACGTATAAGCTGTATAGATGGGGGTTACTACTACAAGCCAACAGTCGATCCTAGGTCAAGCAATCCTAGGTATCTCAATCACAGGCAGTAAACAATGTACAAGAAGTAAGATCAACTGGAATATAAAATAGTAAAGCGTCCCAAACTATCATATATCAATGATCATGAAGCTAGTAATACAGAGTAAAGACTAGCAAGAGTAATAGTCATACATGATAAGCTCTAGCTATAGTCTAGAATATGCAAATCATGTTCTGGCCCGTAGGCTAAATGTCAAGTCCAAAACACGAGCTAAACACGTGCTCGGGGGCTAAACGCCACAAAAAAATAATGTACATAACTAGTGGGAGAATGAAACAGAAAATCCACTAAGGTACTCTGGTGCTCTGGGTAATCACCAATGAGTGGAAGGTACGGAAGATCCTCCGGGCTCCTCTATCAGATCTGGTCAATGCAAAACCAGTGGGGTCAGACCCCCAATAGCAAGTACCACAAGGGAAGCCAAACTATGAACTAAAACCAATCTTATTCAAACAAGCAATGGATAGAGACATAAAGGTAAAGCTAATCGAGACTTGTGCACTACCAATGCACTTATCCCGATGAGAGACAATAAACAAACAACATGTCATATAGAGTTAACTGTAGATATGTAAAGGAAGACATCATTTGTAAACCTGTCATGTGAGCATTTTAAAGGAAACTTGTCATGTAAGGCATTTAAAGAAAACTTGTTAACTTGTCTTGTAGAGCATGTTAAGTAACTAGAACATGTGAGCATATTATATAACTGGAGCATCTGAGCATGTCATATAACTGGAGCGTGTGAGCATGTCATGTAACTGGAGCATGTGAGCATGTCATGTAACTGGAGCATGTGAGTATGTCATGTAACTAGAGCATGTGAGCATGTCATGTAACTGGAGCATGTGAGCATGTCATGTAACTGGAGCATGTGAGCATGTCATGTAACTGGAGCATGTGAGCATGTCATGTCTATATAGAACGACAAATGATTAGATGACTTAGGAACTATTCCGAAACCCAAGTTACAACCCGTAAACCAAACAAGGACCGGGGTTGTAACCCTTCTCCTGAACAGAACTTTAGTATCTAATCATTTACCGGCAAAAGTAAAGCATAAATGAAGAAGTACTGAAATAAACAAATTCGGACACTGCCTAGACAAACTAGACTAGACTGGACTCCATACAATAGTCACGGCCAAGCAATGAGTACGGCTTTATACATTAGCTAACTAGGGTTGTCACAATCCTAATTACTAACAAATGCAAGTTTGAGAATTCCAAGTCCGGTTACCTGCCTGCTGCCACCTATTGGTCATGCCGGGTTTTGATTACAAGTGTGACTTTGTGCTCCCACGCGACGGTGAAGCTGGGAGAGTGCTCATCTCGACGGATAGCTCAAAACCCTTAAATTAATGTTATAACGACCTAGACCAAAGGCAACAGGTAACTGGGAAATCCTTCCCACCCATGTTCTAATGATCAATCTAGTTATATAATCCTTACCATTTTCTTGGATTCTGGGTGTGGCATTCCGCAGAATCCATCCTAGACATGAGCATGCAAGACTGGACAATAACGAGAATGTGCACCATAACAAGCCACAACAAGAAAATATAATAGACAGGAAGCCAGGAGTGCGCTACGACGAGCCACTATAGGGAGTGCGCCATGACAGGCTACTATCATTTAAGCAAAGAAAGACATGTACTAGAGTGCACCACGACGGGTCACTATCATGTAAGTAGGAAGACATGTAAGAAGAGTGCGCCACGACGGACCACTATCATGTAAGCAAAGAAGGCATGACAACAATTATCATAGCTTGTAAGAAAGAATCTATCAAAAGACATATCATGGCATGTGGAAAACAATAATTAAAGCTAAGTACATTTCATAGAAAAATAATTGAACATATGCTAGTGTCAAGTGTATATAGGGTGTACAATCATTTTCTAACTATGCAAGATCATCTAATCATGTTAAGAAATCATTACAATCGAAGAAAATATCAAAAACGGACAAAAACGGGCAGAAACGGGCAAAAACAGACAAAAATAGCCTAAACGGATTATCCGGCGGATTATTGCGGATTTCCGGCGGATTTTCCGGATTGAAACAGCAAGTTTTGTGGTGCAAGTTCGGATTTTCCGACGGATTTCCGCGGATTTCCGACGGATTTTCCGAACCGTCACAGAAAGTTGATTTTTTGAACTCAAAACTTGTTTCGGCCATAAAAACTTCGTTTTAAATCGAAATTCGGATTTTCAAAAGTCAAAATTGTATAGAATTGAATTTCCTACAACATGGAAGTATTAGTTTTTGCAAATCAAAACATTTGATAGATCAATACCTCAAAATACTCCCAAATAGAGGTTCTCGGGACACCGAAATGAGTTCCGATTGCCACCAAACTCAAAATCCATGATATACAAACTAGGTGAGGGCCTCATATATGTATATGTGACCAAGATACATGATGGTAACACTAGTATCACTCTTGATACCAAATTTTTCTACTAAGTCCATATTGGGTTTTAACAGAAAATCAAAACCTTATTTAAACAAATTTTGGAAACATGCACATATACGAGAATCATAAGGAAAACATATTTAACAAAATGAGTTTGTGAAAATTCTAAGCATTTAATACCAAGAAAAACAAAAATGACAACAAAACAATATGGTTCATAGATTTGGCAAGATGTACTTGCCTAGGTTAAGCTCCAAGCCTAATCTTCTACTCCTCCTCCTAGGGGGCTTAGACACCACACCCAAGGTCTCAAGGCCAAGCTCTTGGCAACTCCAAGGGGGAGAGAAGGGAAGAAGAAATGAAGAGAGAGTGAAGAGAATGAAAAGAGGGAGGAGAGAGAAAGTGAAATGGTATATATAGAAGGGGGAATTAATCTTAGCCGTCGGATCGTGATCCATGTGAAAATCTAAGTCAATCATGGCCATCGAAACAAAACCAAATATCCATTGGGTAATAGGGTGCATCTACACTATTCACGAAAATATCTAAACACTATTCATCAAAATATCCAAAACACTATTCACGAAAATATCGGAAACACTATTCATGAAAATATCTGAAATTGAAAATATCTAAAATGTGGAAAATCTGTCTGGACGATATGCCGTCGGTATACTCCGGTATACTGGCAGTATGCCGGCCAAGGAGAAAATCTATAAGTTAGAAAATTTTTTAAAGCATTACGAAAACCAAGAAAATACGAAATACGCTACAAAATACGTATCCGTATATAAATACTGATACTGTGAGACGAGTCTCACAACTCTCCACAACTTAAAAATAAATTCCGTCCTCGGAATTTCCTAAATCTAGTCAAGCATGAAAACCAAACCAAAGAGCTGAAAAATCGTGTCAATCAAAATAAAGCATGGCATGTGGTAAGATAAAGACAACACAGTAATACAAGTAAATGCATAAGCAGTAACACAACCACAATCAAGAAAGGATGAAAGCATATGAATAAATATGTCTCCTGAGTCAGTTGAGTAGGAGCAGGCCTACGCTGACTCCACAACTTAGATAAAAGTCAATTCTCAAAATAAGTCGGTACCAATGACATAATCCAAGACATGACTCTACCCAGGACGTATCTTCGAACTCGAGACATGTGATAAATATCATGTATCTCAAGATACGAAGACAGAAGAGTAGGACGAGAAACTCACCAAATAAGCGTAACCCAAGAGATAAATAAAAGTGGAATAAGAACCGGACAATACCTACCACATGATCGCCCTCATCCAAAACCTGCTATAACATACCAAACTCTGCCTGCCCACGTCTCGGAACTTCTTCTCTGACCCGCTGCTTCTGAACCGGTACATGAGCCATATACTGCTGGACTGCCGGGGTAGCCGGTGAAGCTGGACTCTGGCAGGACTGACCCTGCTGGCTGATCAGGCTGAACTGACACCTCCGCCCTCGGGTCAACTCTGAACTCTGTCCCTGAATGCTGAGACTGATCCTCCATAACTGGCCTAACAGTAGATTGCTATCTGCCATCGACAAAACCTAAACAAGATCGGAAGGATTAAGAACAGTGCCCTTGAAAGTTAAAGGACACAAGGATTAAATTGAGAGAACAAGAAGGATCAACGATCAAGGCAAATATCAGGTCAAAGGATCGGAGATATAGAATAATACGAAGGATATCAATAAAGGAGAATTGTGACTGAGATATCTAAACATCAGTAACCCCCACATATCTGATAAATCAGACCTGCATGGGCCACCACTAAAACCTATGTCACGCCCCAGAACCAGAATACTGGCAAGTAGGGACGGACCAGGCCAGCTACGTATACCAAAGTACTCCAGTACTCCGAAATAACGTATAAGCTGTATAGATGGGGGTTACTACTACAAGCCAACAGTCGATCCTAGGTCAAGCAATCCTAGGTATCTCAATCACAGGCAGTAAACAATGTACAAGAAGTAAGATCAACTGGAATATAAAATAGTAAAGCGTCCCAAACTATCATATATCAATGATCATGAAGCTAGTAATACAGAGTAAAGACTAGCAAGAGTAATAGTCATACATGATAAGCTCTAGCTATAGTCTAGAATATGCAAATCATGTTCTGGCCCGTAGGCTAAATGTCAAGTCCAAAACACGAGCTAAACACGTGCTCGGGGGCTAAACGCCACAAAAAATAATGTACATAACTAGTGGAAGAATGAAATAGAAAACCCACTAAGGTACTCTGGTGCTCTGGGTAATCACCAATGAGTGGAAGGTACGGAAGATCCTCCGGACTCCTCTATCAGATCTGGTCAATGCAAAATCAGTGGGGTCAGACCCCCAATAGCAAGTACCACAAGGGAAGCCAAACTATGAACTAAAACCAATCTAATTCTAACAAGCAATGGATAGAGACATAAAGGTAAAGCTAATCGAGACTTGTGCACTACCAATACACTTATCCCGATGAGAGACAATAAACAAACAACATGTCATATAGAGTTAACTGTAGATATGTAAAGGAAGACATCATTTGTAAACCTGTCATGTGAGCATTTTAAAGGAAACTTGTCATGTAAGGCATTTAAAGAAAACTTGTTAACTTGTCTTGTAGAGCATGTTAAGTAACTAGAACATGTGAGCATATTATATAACTGGAGCATGTGAGCATGTCATGTAACTGGAGCGTGTGAGCATGTCATGTAACTGGAGCATGTGAGCATGTCATGTAACTGGAGCATGTGAGCATGTCATGTAACTGGAGCATGTGAGCATGTCATGTAACTGGAGCATGTGAGCATGTCATGTAACTGGAGCATGTGAGTATGTCATGTAACTGGAGCATGTGAGCATGTCATGTCTATATAGAACAACAAATGATTAGATGACTTAGGAACTATTCCGAAACCCAAGTTACAACCCGTAAACCAAATAAGGACCGGGGTTGTAACCCTTCTCCTGAACAGAACTTTAGTATCTAATCATTTACCGGCAAAAGTAAAGCATAAACGAAGAAGTACTGAAATAAACAAATTCGGACACTGCCTAGACAAACTAGACTAGACTGGACTCCATACAATAGTCACGGCCAAGTAATGAGTACGGCTTTATACATTAGCTAACTAGGGTTGTCACAATCCTAATTACTAACAAATGCAAGTTTGAGAATTCCAAGTCCGGTTACCTGCCTGCTGCCACCTATTGGTCATGCCGGGTTTTGATTACAAGTGTGACTTTGTGCTCCCACGCGACGGTGAAGCTGGGAGAGTGCTCATCTCGACGGATAGCTCCAAACCCTTAAATTAATGTTATAACGACCTAGACCAAAGGCAACAGGTAACTGGGAAATCCTTTCCACCCATGTTCTAATGATCAATCTAGTTATATAATCCTTACCATTTTCTTGGATTCTGGGTGTGGCATTCCGCAGAATCCATCCTAGACATGAGCATGCAAGACTGGACAATAACGAGAATGTGCACCATAACAAGCCACAACAAGAAAATATAATAGACAGGAAGCCAGGAGTGCGCTACGACGAGCCACTATAGGGAGTGCGCCATGACAGGCCACTATCATTTAAGCAAAGAAAGACATGTACTAGAGTGCACCACGACGGGTCACTATCATGTAAGCAGGAAGACATGTAAGAAGAGTGCGCCACGACGGGCCACTATCATGTAAGCAAAGAAGGCATGACAACAATTATCATAGCTTGTAAGAAAGAATCTATCAAAAGACATATCATGGCATGTGGAAAACAATAATTAAAGCTAAGTACATTTCATAGAAAAATAATTGAACATATGCTAGTGTCAAGTGTATATAGGGTGTACAATCATTTTCTAACTATGCAAGATCATCTAATCATGTTAAGAAATCATTACAATCGAAGAAAATATCAAAAACGGACAAAAACGGGCAGAAACGGGCAAAAACAAACAAAAATAGCCTAAACGGATTATCCGGCGGATTATTGCGGATTTTCGGCAGATTTTCCTGATTGAAACAGCAAGTTTTGTGGTGCAAGTTCGGATTTTCCGACGGATTTCCGCGGATTTCCGACGGATTTTCCGAACCGTCACAGAAAGTTGATTTTTTGAACTCAAAACTTGTTTCGGCCATAAAAACTTCGTTTTAAATCGAAATTCGGATTTTTAAAAGTCAAAATTGCATAGAATTGAATTTCCTACAACATGGAAGTATTAGTTTTTGCAAATCAAAACATTTGATAGATCAATACCTCAAAATACTCCCAAACAGAGGTTCTCGGGACACCGAAATGAGTTCCGATTGCCACCAAACTCAAAATCCATGATATACAAACTAGGTGAGGGCCTCATATATGTATATGTGACCAAGATACATGATGGTAACACTAGTATCACTCTTGATACCAAATTTTTCTACTAAGTCCATATTGGGTTTTAACAGAAAATCAAAACCTTGTTTAAACAAATTTTGGAAACATGCACATATACGAGAATCATAAGGAAAACATATTGAACAAAATGAGTTTGAGAAAATTCTAAGCATTCAATACCAAGAAAAACAAAAATGACAACAAAACAATATGGTTCATAGATTTGGCAAGATGTACTTGCCTAGGTTAAGCTCCAAGCCTAATCTTCTACTCCTCCTCCTAGGGGGCTTAGACACCACACCCAAGGCCTCAAGGCCAAGCTCTTGGCAACTCCAAGGGGGAGAGAAGGGAAGAAGAAATGAAGAGAGAGTGAAGAGAATGAAAAGAGGGAGGAGAGAGAAAGTAAAATGGTATATATAGAAGGGGGAATTAATCTTAGCCGTCGGATCGTGATCCATGTGAAAATCTAAGTCAATCATGGCCATCGAAACAAAACCAAATATCCATTGGGTAATAGGGTGCATCTACACTATTCACGAAAATATCTAAACACTATTCATCAAAATATCCAAAACACTATTCACGAAAATATCGGAAACACTATTCATGAAAATATCTGAAATCGAAAATATCTAAAATGTGGAAAATCTGCCTGGACGATATGCCGTCGGTATACTCCGGTATACTGGCAGTATGCCGGCCAAGGAGAAAATCTATAAGTTAGGAAATTTTTTAAAGCATTACGAAAACCAAGAAAATACGAAATACGCTACAAAATACATATCCGTATATAAATACCGATACTGTGAGACGAGTCTCACATCATCATGGAAAGGAATATGTTTTATGACAATGTGAAAATCAGTCGTTGCCCAATTTCTTTTTCCCATTTAGCTTTTGCTGATGATCTATTGCTTTTTGGCACTTGCCCTCTCTTTAATATCACACAAGTTAAGATTATTATCCAATCCTTTGAACTGTGTTCGGGGCAACGTATCAATTTTGAGAAATCCTCTATATTCTTCTCCAAGAAAACTGACCCAATTATGTTTCAGCTTTTTCGAAACTTGTTAGGAGTCACCTCTATGAGTTCTGCTGATAAATACCTTGGCCATAAACTTTTGCAATCGAAAAACAGAGTCAGCACATTTTCTGATATTCTTGATTCCAGTATTGGCAAATTGCAAGGATGGAAGAGACGTTTGCCTCATGCTGGTCGTACTATTCTTATCAAATCCACACTCTCTTCACTTCCTACATATCATATGTCATCTTATCTTCTTCCCAAACAACTAACCAATACACTGGCAAAGCATCAGAGAGATTTTTGGTGGAATGCAGTCAATGACAAGAAGAAAATTCATTTTACCTCTTGGTCGGTTTTCACTAAACCTAAGTTCCAGGGGGGGTTGGGTATTCGAGATCCCCTGATCTCCAATCAATCCCTTATGCTCAAACTATGCTGGAAGTTCATCTCGGATGATAATTCTGTTTGGAGTACTCTTCTCAAAAGTAAATACCTTCATTCATCCTCTTTCTGGAATGCAACACCATCTTCGAATTCCTCCTGTATCTGGACGAGTATTTTAAACAGTAGAAGCTTGTTACTTGGAAATGTTATGTGGTCAGTGGGTACAGGCTCAAAAATAAATATTTGGCAGGAACCGTGGGTTCCTGACTTACCTAATTTCAGAGTACCAGGATTCCCATTCTCCAGTAATTGGGTTCAAATGGTCAGTGATCTTATTAATATTGATACTTTCACATGGAAGGTGAATCTCATTTCAATCTTGTTCCCACAACATGAAGCTCAAGCTATCATTAAAATTCCACTTTCATTCAATTGTGTGAATGATAAAATGATTTGGAGGTATACAAATGATGGGGCATTTAATACAAAATCTGCATATCAAGTGATCTATGAGAAGCTTCAAAAGGATGATGGTTCTGTTTCACATTCCCAGTTCACTGAATGGAAGAAATTGTGGGCTCTTACTCACATTTGTCCCAAAGTTCTTCTCTTCGCATGGAGGATTCTCACCAATGCACTTCCTACCAATACTAACATTCATCGACGAATTACCCAAGTTGATGCTTCATGTCCCATCTGCAAGGTACGTGAGGAAACAACTGACCACCTTTTTATTCACTGTTCTATTATAGGTTCATGTTGGAAAACTCAAGATTCTATATCAAAGCTTATTACATCACAAACCACAGTTTCTTCACTTATAACTGAACTTCTCAAGAAAGGAAATCAAAAGGATGTTTCAACTTGCTTGTACATGCTGTGGGCCATTTGGAAAGCAAGGAACAAGTATATATTTGAGCAGCCGTCAATTAACATCAATTGGATTGCTCTTGAAACCTCTCGTTTACAGCAGACTTTCGAAAATTTGAACCTTCAATCTACTACATACAATTCAGCATACAATTCAACAGAGTACTCATCCACTCCTCCTCCGTTTTGGAAGCCACCAGATGCTAGCAAATGGAAAATAAACTTTGATGGTGCATTTTTCGACGGGAAGATGGCTGCAGCGGCTATCTTAAGGAATGAAGAAGGCCATTTTATGTGTGCTATATCAAAAATGATACAAGGTGGTTCCCCTATTGAAGCAGAAGCTTTGGGTGTTCATTTGGCAATGGTATTGATTGAGAGGAAACACCTGGAAAATACAACAATAGAAGGAGATTGCAAAACTCTGATAGACTCTATCAATTCTAATATGTTACCTACCATTTGGTCAGCCAGACATATTATATCAGATGCCAGACAGCTCCTGCAGTCTACAAATGAAATTTCTTTCAATATATCCGAAGGGAAGCTAATCATTATGCTCATCATCTAGCGTCACAGACGTTAATCGACAATATCATGAACTCTACCATTGTTCATGATTCTATTCCAAATTGTATTTATAATGCTCATGTCCTTTGTGATATGAATTCCTGTAATATTTCGAACTTTTGAATGAATGATTGCAGTCCTGTTTAAAAAAAAAAAAAACATTCCAAATGCAGAATTTAAAGTGTGTATTATAATGCATGCTTAATATCAAGTAACAATGAATTTATACGTAACAGTACTGCGAGCATGCATCATTCTTCATCTACTACGACTGCTCTACGTACCACCACCACGAGCTCTCCTCCTAATCTCATCGACGAAAGCCTGCACGTTCCGGTCCGACGAGCCTCCCTCCGTCACCGCCCTCGCCGCCGCCTCCCTCAGCTCTGCGCACCTCCTCCTGATCCCCTCCGCCCTCCCCCCGTCGGTCACCTCCGCCACGCGCCTCCCGAGCTCCTCCCTCCCCACCGGCGCCCCCAGCCTCACCCCGACCCCGTACACGTCCACCAGGAACTTCGCGTCCGTCAGCTGGTCCCCGAACTGCGGGTACGCCACCACCGGCACCCCCGCCGCCAGCGCCTCCAGCGTCGAGTTCCACCCGCAGTGCGTCGCGAAGCACGCCACCGCCCCGTGCGCCAGCACCCTCTCCTGCGGGCTCCACCCCACCACCCTCCCCCTCCCCCCGCCGGCAGCGCCGCCTTCCTCCGCGAACCCCTCCGGCAGCAGCCCCCGGCAGTCCTCCCGCACCACCCACAGGAACGGCCGCCCGCACCCCGCCAGCCCATGCGCCATCTCCTCCATCTCCTCCCGGCTCAGCACCGCCACGCTCCCCACCGACACGTACACCACCGAACGCGGCGCCTGCGCGTCGAGCCACTCCATGCACTCCTCCTCCGCCCGCCACAGGTCGGCGGTGGCGGCAGCGGCAGCGGCGGAGCTGCCGCCGCCGCTGCCGACCTCGACCAGCGGACCCACCGGGACGACCGGGGAGCCCAGCGCCGCGAGCGCGCCGATGGCGTCGCGCTCGAGCTCCTCGAAGGAGTTGGCGAAAACCCACTCGGCCTTGCTGATGTTGCGGAACTGCGAGAGGATGACGTCGCGCAGGCCTCGGTAGGGGCTCGACTCGAGGAGGAACGAAGGGATGTCGCCGGCGCCGAGCGGCGGCAGCCCCGGGAGGCGGAGCGCGACGTCGGAGCCGACGTCGGCGGGGAAGTCTGCCGGGGAGTGGAAGTAGTGGTGGTAGGTGGAGAAGACGGCGCAGGACTGGACCCAGAGGACGGCGGAGGGGACGCTGAGCTCCTCGGCCGCGTCGAGCGCCCACGGGAGGAAGGGGTTGTTGACGACGCACGCGACGGGGCGGCCTTCGTCCGCCTGGCGGCGGACGAGGGCCTTGAAGTTGTCCTTGCCGGCGGTGGCGAGCTGGGCCGTGAGCGCGTCGAGGTCGAGGCGCCTGGGCTCGTGGTCGGCTTCCCAGCCGTCGGAGAAGAACTCGAAGCGGAGGCGGCCCTGCCCGCCGGTCGATGCAGGGCCGGCGGGGCTGGCCGTGGGCTTGGCGGCGGAGGAGGCCTGGATCCGCTTGCCGATGTCGTGGGTGGAGGTGAAGGTGACGAGGAGGCCCTTGGCCGCGAGGCGCTTGGCGAGGCGGATGAGGGGGTTGATGTGGCCCTGGGCCGGGTAGGAGACCAGGAGGACGTGGGCCGGGGCTACTGTTGCTGCTGCTGATGATGGTTCTTCTTCCATGGCTATAGTGTAGATTGAAACTCTGTGACTAGCTCTAGCTCTTGCTTTTGGTGATTGGTTGTACGTGTTTTTTTTTTTTTTCTTTTTTTGAATATGGAAGAAGAGTTGTTATTAGTATTACTATATATATATATAAAGAGAGAGTGAGAGAGAAAGAGAATCTACTTGGTTGGAACCAGTGGTGGAGAGGAGGAAGAAGAGTCCGGCTTGTGGACTACGTTGGATGTGCATGAGTGAAGCAATGACGCACAAATCATTGTTGTTTTTTCACGATGGCCCGACGTAACGTAACGTACGAGATTTACGCACGTTACGTCACACACACCAGCTCATATTTTTCGTCCCTGATCACAAATCAGCTGAGTTCTATTTGGACAGTGTTGTTTTCTATTTTTTGTGTTTATTACACACAATTTTTTATGCAGTTAATTCTTTTTAAATAAATATAATATTTTTGTACATAAAATATAAAATATGCGGAAAAAAAAGTTTATAATTATTTTCTAAATAAGAAACATATGTATAATAACCATAAAACCATAAAAAAAATTCCGTGTAAATAACACGTTTGGAAACTTCCTATGACCCTACAAAACTTAGGTTTGATAAATAAGAGGGTTAGTTTTGACAGTTATCAAACTATATATTTCTTTTATTTTCTTGGTTTGAGCACTTTGGTTTCTTCTTCTTCTCTTCTCCACCCATCCACCCACCAAAAAAAAAAAATACAGGTAAAAGGAGGGTTATGAATTTCTTCCTTTTAAATTTAAGCTTAATGTTAGGAACAAACAACCATAATCTATATGCAAAACCAAGATAGATCAAACAAACAGCATATATTTGGTGTCTTCATCACTTGTCCATATCTCAATGTATATATACGTTGATACGAAGTTTGAATACAATATTAATTGATTTCTTTGTTGCAAGAACCAATCCCTCACCAATTTCAAGAACAAGAAAAAATTACCCAATGAACTCGTTCACCAATCTTGTGACGATGCCTCCGCGAATATTTTTGATGAACTCTTCCTTTCAAATCTCCATTCTCTTCCTATAGGTTAAGAAATCCTAATTTAGGATTATAAAATACTTAAATTAGCCCAACACCAATCGTGATCGTTCATATTCGATCCGATGATCCAAACCACGCTAATCAAACACCCAAATTATATCCAAAAAATCACAAACGGTATACACGACGGTATTGGTCTGCACATAAAAAAATCTAGAATAGATTATGAATGCTCAGTAGTATTATGTTGGTCAGTATGTTGTCTGGTATCCCTCCTCAGCAAGTTCTAAATGATCCACAAACTAATATCGAATATCTATCGACCCATCATCTATTGTATGTGACCTACATGTACACCTCAAAGGCTTGAGCATGTCACAACAAATATATATCTCACTACTAGAATAAATCAATTTAGCGACGTAATTAGCGATGTTGGACAAAAACGTCGCTAAATTTTAATAAATTAGCGACGTAACAGCAGGACATCGCAAGACGTCACTATCAGCGACGTTCGGCGACATATGGCGACTACGTTTTTTTATTAAAAAACGTACGTCACGGATATGTCGGTGAACGTCGCTAATATCACTAATATTAGTGACGCTTACCGACGTATTGACTAAGACGTTGTTAATATCACTAAAGTTAGAGACGCTTAGCGACGTCTTTAACCGACGTTGCTAAGTT
This sequence comes from Iris pallida, assembly GCA_029216955.1. Taxonomy (NCBI): domain Eukaryota; kingdom Viridiplantae; phylum Streptophyta; class Magnoliopsida; order Asparagales; family Iridaceae; genus Iris; species Iris pallida. Next base: position 9,756,277 of record JANAVB010036020.1, on the reverse strand, counting down.
TTTACTATAACGATTCTGAATTTTCATTTCCTCCTATTTCCAACCCATCTCTCTCTCTCTCTCTCTCTCTCAAATTTTATTTCGAGAGGAGTTCTCCTCCGCCTGCCCGCTCCTCCGCCCCTCTTCCGTCGTCGAGAGCCGTCCCCTCCTCTGTCGTCCCCCTCCTCTGAAGGTAAACCCTAACCCTAGCTTTTCTCTTTTTGTACTCTGATGTGCCCACACACTGCTACGCTGCCATCGTTGGCCCGTGCACGACGGTCGTTCCTGGTGGTGGGTGGCAACGCGGTGGCGTGCAGATAGCAGCCCGGGCAGCGGAGGGTGGGAGTGGTGGGGGTGGGGGTCGGGGGGCTGCAGGGCAGCGGAGGGGCCGGGGGGCAGAGGGGGGGCCGGGGATGGAGGGATGGCCCACTAATGTGCAAATCGATACAGGACAAATTTGGATAGTCAACAAAGAAAGCCATGTAGCTCAGCACCAGTCGGACGAGCCTGCGCTTATAGCACGATTGGATGCGCTCGACCGCAGCATTATGGAGCTCAGGAATATGACTGAGCGGACAGAGCGGAGCGTCACTGATCTTAGAGCATCGACAGAGCACAGCATGATGGATCTGCAGGCATCACAGATGTCCATGGACGAGAGGATGAGATTGGTGCAGGATTCAGTGGCTGATAGCAGTGATAGAATTTTATCTACCATGAATTCATACCACCAGCGACTTGTAGCGTTGGAGCGTTATCGTCCTCCGAGTGCGCCTTCATCGTCGTCGACTCCGTCGGCGCCACTGCCTTCTTCATCGACACCGACTCCACCGACGTCACTACCTCCTTCATCGGTGTCTATTTCACAGGAGGACTATGACTTTTCTTAGCCCTTCGTCGCGGCGCGCCCCCTCCTGTTACAGATCCCCAGTTGTCACGCCCCGATTTCGTAGAATCGATAGTCGTCCCCCGGGCGTGATGCCGTGCAAGCCTACGTTGCGCTCGCACAAGGCATAGTCATAAGGTTATCTGAAACACAACAACAAGAGAATGCGCAGAGTAAATTGAACACACATTATAGAGAAGGAAATTTAAGCTTTATTGACAATGAATATCATTTTACAGACTCGATACAAAGACGTCGCGCGGGCTTTTTACAAACTGACTCCATTACAAAATGAACGTCGACGAGATAGCCATTCCATACATTTCATCCCTTGATTACAACCAGCATTACAAAACCACCTGGGATGACGGGAAGCCGCTCCATCTGTCTTCTTGGCCTTCGACAGCAGAGTCTTCAAAAGGTTGGATCCAAACTTCGACCGCAAGGACGAAGCTTCAAAACACACGAGCGTTCCCTTCCTTCAAGTAGCACTCTCCTCCCGATCTATCGCACCTGTAGAGAGAGCGAGGATCAGTACAATCAACATGTACTGGCGAGTGGCTAATTAATTTTCAGGCTCTCATTTGGTTCAAGAATTTAGATAAAATCATACAACTTGCTTTTAGTGGTCTTTCTAGCCATCCTAGATATTTTCATAAGAAGTATTAAGTTACACCAAGATTTCCTCCGGCAGAGCGCGCCGTGCGACATAAAACTTACCATCACCTTTCCTGTTAGTTGATCACAATTTATATCAATTGTTTGATATGGAGGTCACTGGCATTAACTAGCCATCTTGGACATAGCCTGGTAATACGGGACCCTTGCAACGCAAGTAGCGAGCTCCGATGCAAGTCCCCGTCTTACCGATTGCCTATTACCCAGCTCGGCTATAACCTGTTTCTTCCTAGGCCGAGTCGGTCCCGTGGCCCCGGGTTGCCGCTCGAAGAAACCATCGTCCTTGTCGACAAGTTGTCCATGACCATGATAGGTTAACATGGTGTATTTTAGGATACCGTTGAGGCTTGTTATGTAATCAATTCATTTACTTGGTCGTTTTGTAGGCCTAAAATAATTCTATCTCTTTTCAACACAACACATTTCTTTTTCACCTCTGACATACAGGACTTGCATTCTGCAAGCGAAACATTCAATTCTTAATATCATTACCCGAGTTCTCATTTTGAAATAGAGGGTCGTGACGAAGGAGGTCAGCCACTCACCTTGAGTTTTTACTTGAGGCGAGAGACTGGTTGGCCGTGCTAGACGTTGCCTACACGATCACCTGAAATCGTACAAGCAACCGATTAGAACACTGTGTTATTCAAGGAAATTCGATATGAATGCGAAGTTCGAAATGTAAGTCATGAAGACCATCGAAAACATTCACGAAACGCATTCAGAAAACAAAGCCAAAACCAACGCTAGTGGCGTAAAAAGCAGAGCAACGGGAGGTCTCTCCCGACTCAGCCGCAGAGTCAATCCTTGAGGCGCAGCCCGCTGAATATGGGACTTGGTTTCGAAGAAGCCATTCCATAACGGGGAATGGATCTTAATTCAACCGTTCCCGTTCGATCGATTCGATCGATGCCGACCTATCGGTCCCGACCGAGTCGATAGCGACAGTATTCCTTTCTCGCGTACCCCGTAGACGAACAATGGGGCACGATGTAGGGACGGGGCACTACACCATAACCAACAAAGAAAAAGTTTCGTCCTCGAAACTTAAAAACAGAACCTACCTCTATGAAAATAATGAAGGAAACTTTTCTTTCATCTCTGACTCGAGTTTCCATGTCGACTCTTCCGCCGCATGGTTCCTCCAGAGTACGCGAACAAGAGGGATCACTCGACTTCGAAGCAGCTTATCCTTGCGTTCTAAAATTTGAAGTGGCTGTTCAACGTAGGATAAGTCGGACTTTAGCTCCAGCTGGCCAAAGTCCACCACGTGGCTAGGGTCGTACACATACTTCCGCAGTTGAGAGACGTGGAAGACATTGTGCACACCTTCGAGCGCCGGCGGTAGGGCAATTCTATAGGCAACTGTGGCGACCCGCTCGAGTATTTCGAACGGCCCAACAAATCTCGGACTCAGCTTTACCTTCGTGCCGAACCGAGTAACTTCTCGCATAGGCGACACCTTCAGGAACACGTGATCGCCCACCTGGAACTCAAGCGGTCTTCGATGGATGTCGGCGTAGATCTTTTGCCGACTCTGTGCAATCTTCAGTCTTTCTCGAATTAGCTTGACCTTTTCCACAGTCTGTTCCATCAGCTCCGGGCCGAGTATCTACCGTTCCCCGACTTCATCCCAGCAAATGGGCGATCTGCACTTCCGGCCATACAAAGCTTCATACGGCGCCATTTGGATGCTGGATTGGTAGCTATTGTTGTATGCAAATTCTGCCAGCGGTAGGTGGACGTCCCAGCTTGATTTGAAGTCAATTGCGCAGAGCCGTAGCATGTCTTCGAGAATCTGATTAATGCGCTCCGTTTGGCCGTCGGTTTGAGGATGGTAAGCGGAGCTGAACTGCAACTTGGTACCCAGCGCCGACTGAAGGCTACTCCAGAATCGTGACATGAACCGTGAATCCCGATCAGAGACGATGGATACTGGAACTCCGTGCAGCCGTACTATCTCGTCAAGATAAATCTGCGCCAGGCGATCAACGCTCCAAGTAACTTTGATGGCGATAAAGTGCGCTGACTTGGTTAATCGATCGACAATGACCCAGATGGCGTCACTCTCCCGTGGTGTCTTTGGCAGGCCAACAATAAAATCCATAGTGACGTGATCCCACTTCCACTCGGGAATAGCGAGGTTCTGCATCTCCCCGCCCGGTCGCTGATGCTCAGCTTTCACCTGCTGATAGGCCATGCATTGTGACACGAAGAGCGCCACATCTCTCTTCATCCCGTGCCATCAGAAGGTCGTACGGAGGTCCTTATACATCTTGGTACTGTCTGGGTGCAAGGTATATTTCGTATAATGCACCTCCGACATTATCTCCTTTCGCAGTTCTGAATCATCCGGAACACATAGTCGGCCATTCAATCTCAACACGCCGGTCTTGTCTTCCGTAAAGTCGGTCGCACTACCTGTCGAAATTCGCTCGCGCATTTTCTTCAGGTACGAATTATCCTTATGAGCGGCCATTATCTTTTCCAGCAAACTCGGCTCTAACTGAAGCTGCGCCAACCGTATATCCCTGAATCAAACCCGGAGATCGATGCCCATCTCTTCTAGATCTTGTAGGAGTCTGCGGTTGATGGATAGCGAGGCAAGATATTTTCGACTCAGAGCGTCCGTCACAACATTTCCCTTGCCCGGAGTGTAGTCGATCGTCAAGTCATAGTCTTTGATCAGTTCGAGCCAGAGCCTTTGTCGCAAGTTCAATTCCTTCTGAGTGAAGAGATACTTGAGGCTCTTGTGGTCGGTATAGATCGCGCAAGCCACACCATATAGATAGTGATGCCACAATTTCAACGCGAACACAATTGCCGCTAACTCCAAGTCGTGCGTAGGATAGTTCTTCTCATGCGGCTTTAACTGTCTGGAGGCGAAGGATATCACCTTGTTTCGCTGCATGAGCACACATCCCAAGCCCTGGCCTGAAGCATCGCTGAATATCTGAAAACCCTCTGGCCCATCCGGAAGTGCGAGTATAGGTACCGAAATTAGTCGCTGTTTTAGCTCCTGGAATGAAGCTTCACAGTCATCCGACCACTCATACACGACTCCCTTTTGAGTGAGGCGAGTCAGTGGCGATGCAATCTTCGCGAAGTCTTTCACGAAGCGTTGATAGTATCCCGCCAAGCCAAGAAAGCTTCGAATCTCACTAACAGATGCAGGCCGCTTCCAATCAGCAACAGCTTCCACTTTCTTCGGGTCGACTGCAATGCCTTCGGACGAAATGATGTGACCAAGAAAGGATACGCTGCTTAGCCAAAATTCGTACTTACTCTGCTTCGCGTACAACTCATGTTCTCGAAGTGTCTGGAGTACGGCCCGTAGATGTTCTGCATGCTGCGCCCTGTCCTTCGATTAGACGAGAATATCATCAATAAAGACTACCACAAATTTATCAAGGAAGGGTCAAAATACCCGGTTCATCAGATCCATGAAGGCGACAGGAGCGTTCGTCAGGCCGAATGGCATCACCAGGAACTCGCAGTGGCCGTATCGAGTGCGAAAGACGGACTTTTGCACGTCGTCTGACTTGATCTTGAGTTGATGATAGCCTGAGCGAAGATCAATCTTCGAAAATACCAAGGCGCCTTGTAGTTGATCGAATAAGTCGTCTATGCGGGGCAATGGGTACTTGTTCCGGATGGTGGCCTTGTTCAGCTCTCTGTAATCGACGCACAGACGCATGGACCCATCCTTCTTCTTCACGCACAACACGGGCGCTTCCCACGATGAAATACTAGGCCGAATAAATCCTCTGTCGAGTAACTCTTGTAACTGGACCTTGAGTTCCTTCAACTCGGCGGGGGCCATTCTGTACGGGGCCTTGGAAATCGGTCGGGTATCGGGAAATGTATCGATGCTGAACTCGATTTCTCTGTCGGAGGGCATGCCGGGTAGCTCGTCCGGGAACACATCAGGAATTCTGCCACAACGTCGGTCTGACCCGCGTTTGTACCATCCTGTCGCATGTCTCGCACGAATGCCAAATAGCCTTCACACCCAGAATGCAGCATCCTCCGAGCAGAAATCGCCAAGATCAACATGCAGGTCGACGATGCCTCACCACACGAAAAGCAGAATTCAGGCACTCCTGGTATGCGGAAGGTGACCGTCTTTCCAGCGTAGTCTATGGTTGCGTTGCACGGCCCGAGCCAATTCATTTCCAGAATAATATCGAAGTTCTTCATGTCTAGGACTATCACGTCAAAACCGATTTTTGACCGCCGATACAGATAATCCCGTCGGCGCAGGCGAAGTTTGTGAGTATTGGTGTGCCCGAAGGTGTGCATACGCTAAGGTCAAGATCTA
>JANAVB010036020.1:9680748-9717333 GCA_029216955.1 Iris pallida | reverse complement strand
TGGGTTCGGAAGCGATTGATTTTGTGAAAAGAGGTTGTTTAGGGAAATACATGTCTTAGAGGATGTCAAGAGTAGTACTTCTTTAGGAACTTGCCGTTGATGGGCATCATGAACAAGTCCCCATTGGGTTTGGCGAGCCGGTAAGCACCGTTTGAGTATACCGTCTCAATGATGAAGGGTCCTTCCCATTTGGGCTCGAACTTCCCTGGTGTCTTGTGAGTTAACACCATTGGCCTTCTGACTGCTAAAACCAGGTCGCCAACTTGGAAAGTTCTTTGCTTGACCTTCCTGTTGAAAGCCTGTGATATACGGGCTTGGTAAAGTTCGATGCGTTGTTGAGCTAGGAGACGCTTTTCGTCAAGTGCCTCCAATTCCCGCAGACGACGACGTTGATTGTCTTCTTCTGTGAGATCGTTTATGATTGCCACGCGGAGCGAAGGTATCTGTATCTCGAGAGGCAGTACTGCTTCGCTCCCGTAGACCAGGGAGAATGGAGTGTTGCCTGTTGGGGTCCGTACCGTTGTGCGGTAGGCCCAAAGGCATTCGCCAAGCTTTTCGTCCCAGTCGCGTTTGTTGGATGACACGACTTTTTTGAGTAGCCTGACGATAGTTTTGTTGAATGCCTCGGCCAATCCGTTTGCTGCCGGATTGTAGGCGGTTGAGGCCACGTTTTGAATACGATTCTTGTCACAGAACCTGCTGAAAATGTGGCTGATAAACTGAGGACCATTGTCATGGATGATTCGCCGGGGTACCCCGAAACGGTAAATGACATGGTGTTTGATAAAGCTGACCACCCTGGAGCTTTTTACTTCTGCTAGTGGGACTGCTTCCGCCCATTTGGAGAAGTAATCGGTGATGGCCAGGATGAAGCGGTGTCCTCTCGATGAAGGAGGGGTGATTGGCCCTACAATGTCCATGCCCCAGGCTTCGAATGGCCAGGAGGCGACTGTAGGATGTAGAGGTTCAGATGGTGTATGTATGAAGTCTGCATGAAGTTGGCATGCATGGCACTTCTTAGCATATTCCACTGCGTCGGCAACCATGGTTGGCCAGTAGTAGCCCATACGTCGCAGTCGATCTTGCAACTTAGGCCCTGGTTGGTGAGCGCCGCAAGTTCCATCATGAGCTTCTCGAAGAGCTTCGGCCGCTTCTTCGTTAGACAGGCATCGAAGGAGAAGCCCGTCGAAGGAGCGTCGGTACAGCGTTTTAGTGGCTGTATCGTAGTAGAATCGAAGAGAGCGTCTCCTGACTGAGACGGCTTCCTTCGGGTCCTCTGGAAGGATTCCGTAGACAGCGAAGTTGATGAACGGGAACCTCCAGTCTCGGACATTAACCCCAGTATTTGTCGGCATGGCGTGAGCCATTTGCAAACATAGGTTGTTTCTGGGACAAATCAAGTCTCGGCCAGTTACCGTGACATAGTGTTGAGTCCCAAGGGGCGCGGCCAATGAGGCTGCGAGGCCAGCTAGAGCGTCAGCCTCCAAGTTTTGTAGGCGGGGTACATGTTCGATGATGAACCCAGTGAAGGTTGAAATGATGTTCAATGCAACTTCATGGTAAGGGATCAAATCTTCATGGCGAACCTCGTATTGCCCCCGAATCTGGTTTACGACGAGTTTCGAGTCGCCGTAGGCTTCCAGATGATCCACCCCCAGCTGTTGTGCTAGCTGGAGTCCCATGACGAGTGTATTGTACTCAGCAACATTGTTGGAGCACGGCTTCGAAAGGGAGTATGCGCGCTGGATGACCAGCTGATCGGGGGAGACTAAGACTACCCCCACTCCTGCGATGATTTGGCTATTGGGGCCCGTTCTTGAAGCGCCATCGAAGAACATCCGCCAAACGGGGCTTCCCTCAGTGACGTTTGATTCTTGGACTTCATCCGGGATGTCTTCATAGAGTTTTGAAGATTCTGGGATGGGGTGTGCAGCTAAAAAGTCAGCCAGAGCTTGATCCTTGACTGCCTTTTGCGGGACAAACACCATGTTGTATGGTGTTAGTAGGATCGCCCATGTAGCCAGCCGGGAGTTTAATGACCCTGGCTTCGTCATGAGAACTCTGAGCGGATTGACTCGGGAGATGACGTGAATTGTCTGGCCCGAGACGTAATGACGAGTCTTCTGAATGGCAAACACCAAAGCCAAGCACTCCTTTTCAACGGGGTTGTACCGGTGTTCGGCCCCAATGAGTGTTCGACTGAGGTAGTAGATTGCTTGCTCGTAGCCTGCATCGCTGTTTTGAGCCAGCAAAGCGCCGAGGGAATGATCCATGGCACGGACGTAGAGGAGGAATGGTTTGCCGGTGACAGGTGCCACTAGGACTGGCGGGCTTGTTAAGTAAGCCTTGATGTCGTCGAAAGCCTTTTGGCACTCCTCTGTCCAGACATAAGAGACTCCCTTCTTCATGAGCTGAGTAAAGGGTTGACATTTACCGGAGAGGTTTGCTATGAACCTCCGGATGTATTCCAAACGTCCCTGTAAGCCCCGAAGTTCTCGAAGGTTCTTCGGAGGGTCCATGTTAAGGATGGCTTTAGTCTTCTCGGGATCGACATGAATGCCTTTTGCCGTGATGACAAAGCCCAAGAATTTGCCGCTAGAAACCTCCAGGAAGGATTTAGCGGGGTTCATTTTGAGTTGATGTGCCCGCATGAGATCAAAGACCGTCCTCAGGTCCTGTAGGTGATCTCTTTTGAGGTGGCTCTTGACTGCGATGTCGTCAACATAACACTCAACTGTCTTGCGAAGATGTTTGACGGAAGATGGTACTCATCGCTCGTTGGTATGTTGCACCGGCATTCTTCAAGCCGAAGGGCATTACTGTGTAGCAGAAAACACCTTTCGGAGTCTTTACCGAACCGATGTACCCTGTGTAATACAACGGTCGGTTATGTCGGTGATGCTTGAGCAGCATGTCTTGTTGGGTGAAAGTTATGTTTGGGATAACTTCATCCGCACAATGACAGTGTGCACAAGTAGTTGGGAGGTCTTCAGGCTGCTTGATTTGACTGAGAAAGGATTCGGCATCCTTCAGAGCTTCGCAGAGAGCTTCTCGGGAGTCCTTGGAGAGACGTAGGAGCTCGAACAAAGACAAGCGTGCAGGAGTACTGGCCAGTTGTGCCAAAATGTCAAAATTGTGGGGCTTGGCTAGCCCCGAAGCATTTTCTTTCCGCAGAGGTCTGTCGAAACGGGCCTCCACTTGCTTTTGTTTATTGGCTGCTGAGGGTTTGGATAGACCCTCCTCAGGGATGGTGCCAGGAGGCACCACTTCGGCGGCAGCTTCACCGGGCTGGGAGTTCTGTTGTGCACGCGTCTGCACAGGAAGCGCCTCTTCCGTTGAAGAAGAGACCGTGCGACAAGACTTGATCTTCCTGCCTTTTGCTTTGGAGGTTGGGCGTACCTCCGGTTGAGTTACCTCGGAGACGAGGTCGGGGTGAACCCAGAGGACCTCTTCTCGAGATGTGGTGAGTGGGACAAGTCCACTCACATTGTCACGGGTGGGTGGCAAGTTCACCACCTCCATTGTCGCCTTAGGGATGGGGACGACGCCATCTTGTGTGGTAGTCGGCGGCAAGGTGCCGAACTGAAGTGACACCACATTAGCTGACACCGTCTTCTCTTCGTAATCGACGGAGATTATATCCGCATTGATCATGCGCTGGATGTAATTTTTGAGGACGTAGCAGTCCTTAGTCGGGTGTCCGACAAACCGATGGTAGTGACAGTACCTTGGGTTGTCCACCTTCCCGACTTCATCGGGCCGCTTCGGGTCCGGAAGCTTGATCTTGTCACCCTGCTTCAGTATCTCAAAGAGTTGCAGGGTGTCGTCATCATTGAATGAATAAATCTCCTTGGGTCTTGGTGCCAGTGGAGGCTTTTGAGTAGGCGCAGATGCGCCCTTCGAGGCATTAATAGTCAATGCCTGTTTTCTCTTTGTTTCTCGTCCGGAGTTGTTGGTTGCGGACTTTTTCCCCTTATCGTCAAAGGCGGGGAAGCTAACACCCAGAAGACGTGCATTGGCCGCCTTCTTCTCTGCAGCTTCAGCTTCAATGATTAGGGAGCTCCAGTCGGGAGGGGGAGTAGAGTTAAGCCAGAGCTTTACTGCAGGCAGCATGTTCATACTGCAAGCAGAGAGAAGCGCATGTTCTGGCATGCCTGGAGGTAACCTGAAGCAGGCCTGACGGAAGCGTTCGATGAATGCCCGAACCGTTTCCTTGTCCTTCTGGCGTATCTCAATGAGAGACGCCATCGTCATGTCCTTTCCACCGTCGTAGAAGCGGTCGAGGAAGAGGCGTGTCAGGTCATCGAAGGACGATATGGAATTATCGGGGAGGCTGCAGTACCAGTCGTACGCCACCCCTTTCAGGGCCCCAACAAAGATGCTGGTGAGGAGTGCGTCCTCCTTCGGAAGATGCCCTGTCTGCGACTGGAAGTACGTCAGGTACCGTCGTGGAGAGTCCTTCCCGTCATACGGCGTGAGTGTTTGTGGTTTATACTTTGGGGGATAAACCACCTTGTTCCACTCAAGGGGATAAGGCTGGGGAATGCCCATCTTCTGGCGTTCCTCCTGCCTGTTCTTGGACTCGAAGCGCTCCCGCAGATCTTTGATCATTTCGACCAAGTCCTCCGTGGAGCTAGGAGCCGGGGAAGGAGGTACTACCTGGAGTGGAGCGTTTGAGGGCTCCGATGTCCGGGGTGCTTCTGTGTCTGAGGGTATCCGCTGGAGGGGCACACTCGACTCTCCATTGGCTCCTGGGTCGGGACCATTTGAAGGTGTCCTGATCAAGGCCGACCGCATCTCAAACACTGCTTGAGTCAGTGCTTGCATTGAGGCAGAGAGGGTTTTGAGTCCTCCCTCTAGCGAGTCTATGCGCTGGACAATGTCCTGTGGCGGCGCATCAGCCTCAAGCTCACCCCCGGTCATGTATACTATCATGACACGGCCGGAAGTGGATAGATTAGTTGAGGCTTCGCTCTCAGCCTCGCTCTCATGTGGGGGGATTACTTCTCCTGGTGTTTGGCCACCCCCAGCCATATTCTGGAGTTCGTCTTCGACAGGCGCATCTGCAAGGGCCTGACTGCCCTCAGCTCTGTCTTGAAGGGCCTCTTCGTTTTCAGCACTACCCCCGGCGGTGTCCTGGAGAACATCGTCATTTTGAGGGGCTTCAGGGAGGCCATCTTCGCCTTGATGAAGATCCGCCGCAGCTGTGCTTTGGACATCTTCGTCTTCGGAAGGAGGCTTGACAAGGGTCTGGCTACCCCCAGCTTCCTCCAAGGACTTCTTCCTCGACCGAGTGCCTTCGAACACTCCAGAGGTCGTGACAGCTGCCTTGGTTTTCCTCGGCTGGCTTTTGGATGAAGACGAGGAATTGGCAGTCGTCTTCCGGACAGATGAGGAATTGGAGATCACGTTGCATGACGCAATCTTTAGTTCCTCTTCTGCTGACACCTTCGTCCCAAGGCGATGTCGGAGGGGTGTCGATGATTGTAGCCGTTGGAAGACCGACTGCTTTGGCGGGTACTGCCGTCTTGCAGCAGCAGTTGATGGTGACCACTGCACAAGTGTGCCCCGTGAGAGGCGCATCGTGCTTGTTGGTCAACTCTCCTGACCGGCGCTTGTGAGTGATCACGTTGCACAAGTCGTTGGAGGAGAGTGCTACCCTCACACCCCTCTCAGGCGCATGGCAGAGCCAAGCGCCGGGGTGGTCGGGTGAGTGCTGCGCCCCCTGATCTAATACCAAGCAGGCATCACGATCAGTAGTGGGAGAACCACAGCATTTGAAGTGACTTGAACGGACCTCAAACGCACAACCAGAGGAGGTGCGGGAGTTCAAGACCACTGAGTTTGCCTCTCTCGGCTTGGTTGTGCACGCAGTGAATGCGCCCAAGTGAGATGAGGACTTTGAAGGTCGACTCGTTGTCGGTACGGGAGCACTTGAGTCAACCTTGTACAGCTTGCCATCGGCAGCGCGCGTGATTGTAAGCGCGTGCCTCTGGCCGGCTGCTGGCATAGCACGTTTGTGGCGCGTGGCCCATGCCGCCTTAGATTTCTTCGTACCAGCCCGCTGGGGCGCATAGTACTCAGCATCCAAATTCTCCTCGCCGTTACAGCGAGTGAGTCTGTCGAAGACAGAGGCTCGTTGTGGCGCATCAGAAGTAATGCGTGGGGCATTGGCTGCGCCCCTGCTCCGTCGACGTATCTTCCTCGCCTGAGAGGAAGATGGCTGGGGAACGTGGTCAGCCGCACGCTTCCCGAGAGATGCGCTGCATCAGCGGGCGCACCTTGACTGCTGAGGACGTCAGCAGGAAGGGAAGGCTGGACGGGCGCATCCCCTTCAACGGTGGTGCCCGAGGCGTCGACTTTGCGCACCCAGACTGCGCGGGTCTTCTTCGGCTTCGACAGCCGCTTCGAAGGACTCGCACTTCCTTCAGAAATGAACTCCTCGTACGCCTGTTGATCGAGGCGCACTACCAGCGTCTTGTGGGAGGAGCCCACCTTCACGTCGTCGGCCTGTGACACGACTTTCTCGGTAGAGGAGAAAGAGGTCCCCAGCAGAGTCGCCAGCTTGTTTGCCATTAAAATTGTTTTGATTGAAATTTTAATACAAACAGAACAGTGATACAATATAGGACTTAGATGTAGTCCTAGGAGTACACTTTTGTTTAAGCTGGGTCCTTAGTGCCAATGGAGCGAGTGGTAATGCGTTGACTCCGTTGACCGGCTGACGACGGTTATCGGTTCTCTGAAGGTGTTGATGGCTCTGGGTGCTGGAGCTTGCTGAGCGGAGGAAGACGTTGAGTGTCTAGAACTGCCTCTCCGGTGATTCTCTGTTGTGGATTCTCTGTGAGTCTTATGTTCTGAGTCTCTGTGTCTTGAGTCTCTGTGTGTGTGTGAAGGAGATGATCCTTCTATTTATAGTTTTGTAGGCTGGCTGCTCATGCACGCATGTAGGATGCGCCGGTGTGGAAACGCCACGTGGAGGTTGCTGATGGAGGCGCATGGATGCTGCGCCCTGATCGAGGGGGAGAACTCTTCATACTGCTGTTGTGAGCTGGCACGTAGCAGGGAGAAGATCTTTCCGTTGCTGAAATCTTGGATGAGTTGAGTCAAAAGACACGTGTCGTCGACTCATGGTTCGAAGATCTCGGATTTGGTGGAGAGGAGTGATCTGGTGGGCTGCGCCTTGGATTGGGCACAGGAGGAGGCTGCGGCTCATAACCTTTAGGAGTTACAAACCATTTGGGGCGCATGGTTTTTGAGGCGCATGCAGGCGACTTTCCTTCTGTCTTTCGGGATCAGAGAGCAGTCTGGGGCGCATGGCTTTTGAGGCGCATGCTGATTTGGACGCATGGCCGTAGAGGCGCATGCTGATGGTGGAGTGGCCACGTGGCAGTAGCCGTCGGAATAGAGTCATGATGATGCTGACGTTGCCGACGCTTCGTTTTCTAAATAAAGCTGTCAACTGTTCAGACTTTGGGAGGCGTGCTGCCAACTCTGTCAGTTCAGCATTTAATGTTGGTGACGTTCGATGGACAGCTGAGTGGGCGCGTCGGTTGGCGTTCCACTCGGTATGGAGATGTGTGGGGGCACACCCTCTATAATGTGCCGAGTACTGTAGGGCGCGTCTGTGTGATGTGCCTGATGCCGAAGGGCGCGTCCGTGTGATGCGCTGTCTGGCTGGCGCATCGGACATGTCTTTTAATGATGCGGCTGTCTCGCTCTTCGAGTGCTATAAATAGCCGTTTGGCTGAATTCGAGGCGTCCGGTTCATCTATTTAATGTAAATTCATTGCACGGAATTCGGAGGGCCATCCACTTGGCGCGTGGGTTTGATCTGCCCGGCCTATAAATAGTGGCATGGAGAGAAGATTTGCTTCTCATTCCCTCACGTACTTCCAATATGAACTTGAACATACGGGTGCATTCTGCTGACGAAGTGCTCCCGAGGGTGAAGATGAGACGCTGCGTTGTCTTTGATGCACTTGAAGGTGACTGTTACATCCAAAAGACGGAGTCGAGGGCTTCTGAGGCAGGCGGAAGGTGCCTGTTGCATCCAAAGATAGGGATGCTCGAGCCTCGTCTCCGTTATTCCGGAAGAGCCGTAGATCGAAATGGCGGTGCAAGGCTCTTTCTTCCTGCAAAGTGGGGTTTCCCCACTTTGATCGTGTCGAAAGCTGCTCCTTTAGCCGTGGTTTCGATCACGGTCTTCCTTCGGCTTTGGAGGCTCTTTCGAAGCCTCCCCTGGCCACAGCATTTGCGGTGCTCTTCTCTTCCTTGGTTCCAGCCAGAGGGTTAAATGCTTTGTGTCGAAGCATTTATCGGGCGAGCCTGGTTGGAAGAGCGGCACATAACTGGGCTCTGCTCGGCCAGGTGAGCCTGGCTGGAAGAATTTGGCTGAAGGGATGCACATAACTGAGCTGCTGGAGAGATGATGGGATGCGCCTGGATGGAGGCGCATGATATCTGCTGCGCCTTACTGGTGGCGCATAGTGATGCTGCGCCTATCTGGAGACGCATGGTGGCCGCTGCCCTTATCTGAAGGCGCATGATGGCCGCTGGCTGTAGTCTTAGGCTCTTTCCTTTGTAGAAATTCTCCTTTGTACAGCCTTTTCTAGACATGTAATAGACTTTTATATATAAATAAAAGTCCTTCTTCAAATGTCTATAGTTATTGACTTTGCTGTGAAGTTCTTCGTCTGAGTTCTGGCGCATGTAGTGTCTGGCGCATGGGCTTTTTGGTTGTGAAATTCCATGCTTCTACAATTCATATTTAAAGTTTAGGACTAACGACAGTTTTATCTTATTTTAATTTATGTAAATAAATTGTAATGGGCATAAGCCCAGCTGGCTGTGGTCTGTAACTGTATTTGGTAGCGTAGCTTCTGGTTATTTCTGATTTTGCGGGTTTTTGTATTAAACGAGTAAATTTGATAAAAAGTATTTTCGTATAAAAATTAATAAGATTTTCTCACATAAAATCTATCAGTTTTATTATTAATTAAAAATCATGTATTTCTCACTAAATAAGAAAATTAGCTTTATATTTATAAACTATGAAAATACAAAGTTTTAATAAATTAATCTGGCATCGACGAGTTTTCCGAATTCAAAAGTTTAAAACGATCTTTTTTTCTCGTACTAATTCAACGCACAATTAATCGTGTTTTTGTGTTTTGTTAATTAAAAGAATTAAAATTGGATTAGGACACAAATAGAGATTTCAACTAGCGTAGCTAGATTGGTAAACCTGGAATCTGAGTCAATTTCTCGAATGTAGAAATTCGAGGACGATTCTGATTTCCTGTCTCGAAGTCTTCTACCTCTCCAGTCAAATCCTTTGAGGCAAGTATAGTTTGTGTTAGTTTACAGTTATTTAATTAATCGCTTTACTGCAAGTTTAAACCACGATGCAAATACGAAACTCTCTCTGAGAGCACTGTAACTACTGGAGACTGGAGGAATAGTGTAATGAGTATGACCATACTGTAACAAAATCCCTATCCTTTACTGTAACAAACCTAAGCCGGCCATATTTCATTGCCTGTTCAAATCACACTATTTTACTGCTGAAAACTGTTCATGTTTAAACTGTTTAGATTTGCATGATTCTATTATTTAATTTAACTGTTAAAAATTAGCATGAATTGTACTTTGCTCTATCCTGACTGGAGATACATTTTTAGGGGACATTGAGGATGCTGAGCTGTTAATCAGCAGCTACTACGACCCTGTGTTGTACCCGGTTGTGCTACCAGAGTCCCCACAGGAGGACGTTGGGACTGAGGCCGATGATCCGGCTGATAGATAAATTTTCTTTCTCTGCATTGTTGGCATTTTCATTCTGTTATTTTATTTCAGAACAATTTCCATTTGTATTTAAATTTCAAAGTTTAATAAAGTTTATTTCCGATATTGAGTTGTGACAAATAGTTGTGTTGTATGGTTACCTGCTACTGAACAGCTTATTGCCGTCGTCTCAACAACGGTGCAGGCTGGGCATGATCCTGTTCGACCCAATTATTTGGGATCGGGTCGTGACATGTTTTTAGTGGTGGCTCATACAGGTCAAAACATACAAAAACTTAGGAAAAAATACCTAGAAACAATTAGAACATTAGAACATTTGTCACGACATAGGACAGAATTATATAAATAAATATTTTTGTTTGATTATTGACTGGTAGGATACCTTGCTTATGTATGTACCATAAACCTTCCAGATTATGGCCAAAGGAAAGACTACCCGATCCGGCCCTGCTGACGATGAGGTGTCATCAACTGATCACACCCCTTCTCAAGCACGCCGGGACCCACCTCCCTTGCAGCTGACAGACCATCCTCATGCTGCACCAGCTTCCCGGCCCGTTTACGCTGCTATATCGCAAACGGTGGAACCTGCGCAATCCCATGATAAGCCACAGACCCCTACGGTAGTAGCCGCACCAGCTGCCCCACCAGTACCCCTGGATCCCACTGACCTAGTGGGAATGCTACGAGGAGTGCTTGAAGCACAAAGGGCTCAAGCATAAGCCCACAGAGAGCAGACTGCTGCCCAAGCTAAAGCCCATCGCGAGCAGACCGCGATTATGAGAGAAGGCATGGAGAATGCCCACAACGTGGCCATGGCTGCCCTCGAGAGAGGAAGACCACTTCATCAGAGCCACGACCTGCCAAGGTAAGCATAATTCAGGAGTTAAGTTATATTTCATTAAGGTCATTCTTTTGATTAGAGGCGTATTATTGCATGAAGGTTGGAGATATAGAAAGCTTTAAGAAGCAAGAACCTCGACCTTTCAAAGGAACCGAGGGTATTATCTACGCCGATGAATGACTAGACCATATGGAGCGTCTCTTGAGCGTCGCTCGACTCCCGGAGGACCTCAAGACTGAAGCTGTAGGTGTCAACTCCTGATTTTCAAAAAATTATTAAACTAGTGTTAATTAATTATTAAATGTCATTATTGGTTTTAAAATAATTTAATATGATTTTAGGAATTTTCTAGAATTTTAGGAATTTTCTAGAATTTAATTATTAAGCTGTAGGAATGTCGACGGCACAGCTAGCAGAGATGTATCTCAGGCAGATCGTCCGACTTCACGGAGTGCCAGTCAGCATAGTATCAGACAGGGATACGAGATTCACATCGCACTTCTGGCGCAGTCTTCATCAAAGTTTGGGGACTCGTCTCAAGTTCAGCTCAGCGTATCATCCGCAAACAGATGGGCAGTCAGAGCGTACTATACAAACTCTCGAAGATATGTTGCGGTCGTGTACCCTTGACTTCGGAGGTTCGTGGGAGGATCACCTGCACCTGGTGGAATTCTCGTACAACAATAGTTTCCAGGCCAGTATCCAGATGGCACCCTTCGAGGCTCTGTATGGCAGGAAGTGCAGATCCCCGTTAGCATGGGACGATATCGGAGAGAGGCAGATGCTCGGTCCAGAACTGATTTCTCAGACGGTTGAAGTGGTCAGGAAAGTCAGAGATCACATCCGAGTTGCTCAGGACCGCCAGCGCCATTGGGCCGATGCTCATCGGCGTCCCTTAGAATTTGCCGTCGGCGACCATGTATTCCTTAGGATCTCGCCTACCCGCGGCGTCATTCGTTTTGGCGTACGGGGAAAGCTTAGTCCTAGGTATATAGGACCGTTTGATATTCTGGAGCGAGTAGGCGATGTGTCCTATCGTCTCGCTCTTCCGCCGTCACTAAGTGAGGTACATGATGTATTCCATGTATCCCAATTAAGACGGTACATTCCGGACCCGAGCCATATCCTAGATCATTCGGAATTGGTTGTTGGTACCAACCTTTCGTATGAGGAGAGGCCCGTGTCTATATTGGACCGGAGAGAAAAGACGCTCAAGAACAAGACTATTAACTTAGTCCGTGTTGCTTGGGGTCATCACTCTCTAGGTGAGTCAACGTGGGAGCGTGAGGACGACATCCGATCGCGATATCCCTACCTGTTTGACTCGTGAGGTATAATGTCTTTCTTATGCCTTACGCTTTCCCTTCCTTGCTTGCATTGTATGGTTGTATGATTGAACTGCTTAGTGTAGCTTGTCTGTGCTTAGTATAGCTTGTTGTGGTAATCTCTAGCTCCTTGATTTAATTCCGAGGACGAAATTCTTTGAAGGTGGGTAGAGTTGTCACCCTCATTTCCCGTATTTCGTATTTATACTCGTAGATTGGATTTTTGGCTTGTATTTTTTAATTTTCTCGACTTGCAGAATTTTGGGTTTTCTCGTATTTCGGGTTTTGGTTCGGCTCGGTTTTAATTGGTTTGGTTTGGTTTGTCATGATGGAACACCATAGCCTACACACCACCTCCATTACACCACAACACCCTCATTATAACCCACCTACTTTCTCTCTCCTCCATAATTTCTCCATTAATTTCTTCTTCTTCTTCTTCTTCTTCCTCCACCAACATCCATAGGCAAGTGCATCTTGCCATTAAATAAGCACCACTTTTTATTTGTTCATTAGCTAGATTTGGACATGGAGAACAACATTAGAACTTGGAATTTTGTGATTTGGAGTCTCCATTGTTCTAGATCTAGGTTTTAACTATTTTCGGATTTACATGGTTTTGATCTATTTTAGTTGGATTTTATGGGTTTTTGATGCTTCCATATGGAAGAGAATTCAATTTTACTCAAGTTAGAGCTTTGAAAATCTAAATTTGGTTTTGATTTGGCAAAGTTATGAAGAATTGAAGTTTTTGGGTTGGGTGTTCTTCCTCTCGGACAGAGGTAGGAGAAGAACATAGCCTTTCCCTTTTGTTGGCCACGCGGCTCCCGCGTACGGCCTCTGCGTAGAGCTCCTGCGTAGTGTTGCTTGCGTAGAACCCTTGCTTAGGGTCTTCTGCGTATTGCACCCTGCGTATTGCACCCTGCGTATTGCACCCTGCGTATTGCACCCTGCGTATTGCACCCTGCGTATTACACCCTGCGTATGCTGGCCTGCGTACTGCGCATTGCGTATTGCTTGCGTAGTGTGCATTGCGTATTGCTTGCGTAGTGACTTGCGTAGCCCCTGCGTATGCTGGCCTGCGTACTGTGCATTGCGTAGTGGCTTGCGTACTGTGCATTGCGTATTGCTTGCGTACTGCTCACCTTGCGCAATGTAACCCTTGCGCAATGTAACCCTTGCGCAAGACAACTCTTGCGCAGCCTTGTGTGCGCAGTCTATACCCCGCGTAGCCCAACCCTTGACCCCCTTGTGCTACCTACTTGTTTATGATGAATTTGTTATTTCTTGGTCTTGGCTCTTTTATAGTCCTATATATATTGGTATTGTATCAGGTATTTTACGCCCATTTTATATCCTTACGCCTTTTGTCATGAACTTGATTTTACTTATATACTTGGAATGACTATTGTACATGGCCTGGTATGACAAGGAACTTACATAACATGATAGTGACCCGTAATGGTGCACTCCTGACATGACCAACCTGACATGATAGTGGCCCGTCGTGGCGCACTCCTGACAAGTACCCTGACATGAATTATCTTGATAACTTGATAGTGGCCGTGGCGGCGCACTCCTGACTTGACTTGACTTGATAACTTAACTTGACTTGCCTTGACACCGTGGGTGTTCCTGCTTGCTTGCTTGTACAATTCACTTGTCTTGTCTTGCATCATGTCTAGGACGTGACTTCCTGGGTACCACGGCCAGGGACTCGCGCTAAATTGGACTAGGCTAATGATTAGATCAAATTAGAACATAGAGAATTCCCGGTCACAGGCAGTCTCGTTATCTGGAGGCATTAATGGACTTGTAGCTTGCCGACGAGTAGAGCACATTTCCAGCACACTGTCATGTGTTGCACCCTCTAAGTCACCTAAGGGTACATTTGTCTCCCGGGCGATGTACCCACCTATAACTCTCAACCCGCGGAAGGATAACTGGATGGTCTGCAGGACTTGGGACTGGGAGTTTCTCACTTGCATCTTGTTAGTAATTAGGCTTGTGATAACCCTAGTTAGTTAAAGTAGTAAGCCGTAGTACTTGCTTGGCCGATTGTGAATGAATGGTGTCCAGCCCCGTCTAAGTCTTGTCTAGCCCTTGTACCTGGAACTCTTGATCATGATTGTTTTACTTATCTCTAACGATAAATGGGTAGAGACAGTGAGCTATTCAAGCGAAGGGGTACAATCCCGGTCCTTGTTTGGTTTAAGGATTGTAACCTGGCTCCCGGAATGGTTCCACGTCCCTAGTCATTTATCGCTCTGTGTACTTTTATTTTACTTGTACTTTCCTTTTATTCTTTATGTTTTGATATGCTGGCTTTTGTTCTTATTTGTGGCCTCCTTTGTGGCACTTGCTCTTTCTGGGGTTTGACCCAGCTGGTTTTGTATGGCCAGATTTCGGAGCGGCTCCCGAGGATCTACCAAGCTTCCAGTCCAATGGTGACAACTAGACGGAACCCGGGCCAAGAGTGGGTTTTCCTTTTGATTCACCCACTTATATGTAAATTTATTCTTTTGAGACGTTTAGCCGACGAGCACCTGATAGCTCGATGCACATTTACTTACTGTCTGCCTACGGGCTGTAAACATGATTAACAAATCCTAGGGTTGATCATGTATGACTGAACTCTTGCTAGTCCTATCATTTTGTACGACTAGCTTCATGATCATCCAATATGTAATATTTGGGACGCCTTATATATATATATATTTGATGCTCTAATATCTTGTAACTCTGTTAATTGCTTGAGATTGAGACAATAGGCTTGACCTTAAGAGACTGCTGGCTTGTAGTAAACCCTCATATCTAGACAGCCGTGACCGTATAGTTGAGATGTATTCTATTTCAATATACGTAGCTGGCTGTGTCTGCCCCCGCTCTCCAGTATTCTGGTTCTGGGGCGTGACACGGTTTAAGTGGTGGCCCATGCAGGTCTTGTCAATCAAGAAATGTGAGGGTTTACCGAATAGATGTCTCAATCAATATTCGCCCTTGATCTCTGCTCGTATCTTCAAATCCCTGAGATTCTTGACCTGATCACATGCTTGTATCATTGATCTGTCCTGGTCCTTTCCTTATTGTTCCCTATGTCGTCTTCTTCAGCGGCATTACTCCCGGACCTGCCAACCAGCCAGAGGAAGCTCGACAAGCACCCCAGCGCCAAGAAGATCAAGCTCAGCACTCTGGAGTAGCCTCTCGAGTTATGCTTCCCGGAGGCTCAGAACCTCTAGTTCAGGAAGCTCCGCCCGTTCAACCAGCTAGACAGGATGAGGGACCTTTGGTAGGGCTTATCAGAGAACTGCTTGCATCCCAAGATCGTCGAGGCGACGCCTTGCACCAGGAAGTTCATGATGCACTAAACCGAGGAGGTCCCCAAGGAAATCAGGCGGCCAACAGTTTCAAGCGCTTGAACCCTCCCTTCTTTGATGGCAGTGAAGACGCGGTTGCCGCGGACGCTTGGCTTCAGGATACCGAGGTGGTTCTAGAAGCGGCTAGGACACCTGAAAATGAGAAGGTGGCGGTGGTACGCCTACAGTTGTTAGACTTGGCTCGCGATTGGTGGGCAGCTCAGGCCATGGGGTTAGCAGCACCAGTCACTTGGGCGACGTTCAGAGTGAGATTCCAGACGAAGTACTTCGATGCGGTGGCACGGTACGACCTGCAGACCAGATTCACCAACTTGAAGCAAGGAGGCAGAACGGTCGATGGCTATGCGACCGAGTTTTCCAGGCTGAGTAGGTTCGCCCCCACCTTGGTGGCAACCGAGTTCGATAGGGCTCAGCGGTTCCAGCAAGGGCTGCACTTAGAGATATTATTAGCTGTGGAGCAGTTCGAGCACCAGACGTTCGATGCAGTATTGAAGGCAGCAAGGAGGCATGAGTATACCTCCCGGAGAATTGTGGACAGGACCGGAGGCAGGAACGGTCCCACAACCAGATGCACCAATCTTCAGCTCCAGCCCCGGCAGCTAGGGGTATAACCATTGGAACTCCGAGGCGGGTGGCCTCAGTGACGTCGGTTCAGCATTCGACCCCGACGTACCCGCAGCAGCAGAAGCAGAAGCAGTCTTCCGCGGTGGGATGTTCTCATTGCGGGAAGCCGGGCCATGTAGTGGCAGAGTGTCGTAGGGCACAGGGATTGTGCCTGGCTTGTGGAGGAGCAGACCACCAGATAGGGACCTGCCCGAATAGGGGAGGTCCATCCTCATCCAACCTTTCTAGTTCTTCGGTGAGGGGACCAGCCCCAGTTCCAGTCCCGCAGCAGCAGCAACAACAGTACCCGAGGCCATTGGCGCCCCAGGCCCAGGCCTTTCAACAGCAGAACCAGCAGCAGTTCACCCAGGCTCCAGCACAGAGCCGACAGAGGGGTTTCCAGCAGAGGGGACCCGCAGCTAGAGGTCAGGCTATGATGATGACCATGGAAGAAGAAGTTGCACCAGGTGAGGTAGTGGCAGGTACTATTCTCGTCAACACCTTTCCAGCATCCGTATTATTTGATTCTGGTGCATCGCATTCATTCATGTCTGCACGATTTGCGACACGGATAGGATTGGAGCCCGAGTCATTATCAGTGAGGCTCAATATACTTACTGGTAATGGTCTTGTGGGAGTGGATCGAGTGTTTTCCTCGTGTCGGATCGTAGTTAGCGGTAGAGAGTTCCCCGCTAGATTCATAGAGTTTCCTATGGCAGACTATGATGTAGTCCTAGGCATGGATTGGTTGAGGAACCATTATGCTAGGATAGACTGCCATGTTGGCAGAGTTGTCTTTAGTATTCCCGGAGAGCCAGAGTTTTCATTTTCCAGAGGCACAGTAGAGCCATCTCCTCCAGTATTGCGAATGGCAGTAGCGGCAGTGCAGTTGCCCCGGATAGTTGAAGAGTTTCCAGATGTCTTCCCAGAGGAACTTCCAGGGATGCCGCCAGAGCGGGAGATCGAGTTCACCATCGACTTGATCCCCGGGACAGCACCAGTATCAGAGCGAGTCTACAGGATGGCACCTTCAGAGTTGGAGATTTTGTACAAGATGATTGAAGAACTTAGAACCAAGGGATTCATTCGTGCTAGTGGATCGCCTTGGGGAGCCCCGATGCTTCTTGTGAAAAAGAAGGATGGTACGTCCAGGCTATGTGTAGATTATCGTACCTTGAACTCAGTGACAATCAAGAACAGATACCCTCTTCCAAGGATAGATAACTTGTTTGATCAACTCAAGGGGGCTTCAGTTTTCTCGAAGATAGACTTGCGGTCAGGATACCACCAGATCAGAGTCAGAGAGCAGGACATCCCGAAGACGGCGTTCAGATCTAGGTACGGGCATTGGGAGTTTCTAGTTATGCCCTTTGGAGCGACCAATGCGCCGGCAGTGTTCATGGACCTTATGAACCGTATTTTCATGCCTTACTTGGATCAGTTTGTGATAGTATTCCTTGATGACATCCTGGTCTACAGCAAGAGTGAGGCGGAGCATGAGCAGCATCTCCGTGTGGTTCTTCAGATTCTCAGAGAGCACCAGTTGTACGCCAAGTTCAGTAAATGCGAGTTCTGGCTCGATCGCATTTCTTACTTGGGTCACATCATTACTAGAGGAGGAGTGGAAGTTGATCCCCAGAAGATTGTGGCTATCGAGGCATGGCCAGTACCAGTTCAGTGGCAGAAGTTTGCAGCTTTCTTGGATTGGCCGGCTACTACCGACGGTTCGTCTGATTTTGCGAGGATTTCAGCGCCGATGACCCAGTTGACCGCAAGGATGTGCCGTTCGTTTGGACAGCAGAATGTCAGGAATCATTTGAGAAGTTGAAGCGAGGTTTGATAACGGCTCCCATTTCACCCTTCCAGATAGGACCGGAGGATTCACAGTTTATTGCGACGCTTCAGACAGAGGATTGGGATGTGTTTTGATGCAGCATGGGAAGGTAATTGCTTATGCGTCACGTCAACTCCGTGATCATGAGAAGAATTACCCGACCCACGACTTGGAGCTAGCAGCAGTAGTGTTTGCACTTAAGTTGTGGAGGCACTACTTGTACGGAGACAGAGTGGAGATATTTACTGATCATAAGAGCTGAAGTATGTTTTCACCCAGAAGGATCTTAATATGCGGCAGAGAAGATGGCTCGAGCTACTTGTGGACTATGATGTGGACTTGCAGTATCACCCAGGGAAGGCCAACGTGGTAGCAGATGCATTGAGCAGGAGAGCCGGAGTCTACCTCCTAACAGCGCAACCAGAGCTATTGTCAGATCTTCAGAAGATGGGAATTGAAGTGATTCTTCCTTCCAATGTGGCTTGATGGCCAGCCTACAGATTCAGTCCACCATAGTTGAGAGGATCCGGACAGCACAGTTAACAGATTCCAAGATTCAGCGGCTCAGAGCAGAGTGCGAGGCAGGGAGAAGGCCAGAGTTATGTATTCATGAAGATGGTACACTTCGACACGGCACGCGTCTTTGTGTACCCAGTGGAGATATCAGACAGGAAGTCATGGCAGAGGCTCACAGTTCGCAGTACTCCATTCACCCAGGCGGCACGAGATGTACAGAGATATTCGTCAGCACTTTTGGTGGAATGGTATGAAGAGAGAGATAGCCCGGTATGTCTCTCGATGTTTGGTTTGCCAACAGGTCAAGGCTGAACATCAGAGGCCAGCTGGACTTCTTCAACCTTTACCGATCCCAGAATGGAAATGGGAGCACATTACCATGGATTTCGTGACTGGGTTACCCAGATCTCCGGCAGGCAGAGATGCTATTTGGGTCATTGTGGACAGGCTTACCAAGGTGGCACACTTTCTTCCCTTTAGAGTTGGACAGTCGACGGCACAGCTAGCAGAGATGTATCTCAGGCAGATCGTCCGACTTCACGGAGTGCCAGTCAGCATAGTATCAGACAGGGATACGAGATTCACATCGCACTTCTGGCGCAGTCTTCATCAAAGTTTGGGGACTCGTCTCAAGTTCAGCTCAGCGTATCATCCGCAGACAGATGGGCAGTCAGAGCGTACTATACAAACTCTCGAAGATATGTTGCGGTCGTGTACCCTTGACTTCGGAGGTTCGTGGGAGGATCACCTGCACCTGGTGGAATTCTCGTACAACAATAGTTCCAAGCCAGTATCCAGATGGCACCCTTCGAGGCTCTGTATGGCAGGAAGTGCAGATCCCGTTAGCATGGGACGATATCGGAGAGAGGCAGATGCTCGGTCCAGAACTGATTCTCAGACGGTTGAAGTGGTCAGGAAAGTCAGAGATCACATCCGAGTTGCTCAGGGACCGCCAGCGCCATTGGGCCGATGCTCATCGGCGTCCCTTAGAATTTGCCGTCGGCGACCATGTATTCCTTAGGATCTCGCCTACCCGCGGCGTCATTCGTTTTGGCGTACGGGGAAAGCTTAGTCCTAGGTATATAGGACCGTTGATATTCTGGAGCGAGTAGGCGATGTGTCCTATCGTCTCGCTCTTCCGCCGTCACTAAGTGAGGTACATGATGTATTCCATGTATCCCAATTAAGACGGTACATTCCGGACCCGAGCCAAATCCTAGATCATTCGGAATTGGTTGTTGGTACCAACCTTTCGTATGAGGAGAGGCCCGTGTCTATATTGGACCGGAGAGAAAAGACGCTCAAGAACAAGACTATTAACTTAGTGTTGCTTGGGGTCATCACTCTCTAGGTGAGTCAACGTGGGAGCGTGAGGACGACATCCGATCGCGATATCCCTACCTGTTTGACTCGTGAGGTATAATGTCTTTCTTATGCCTTACGCTTTCCCTTCCTTGCTTGCATTGTATGGTTGTATGATTGAACTGCTTAGTGTAGCTTGTCTGTGCTTAGTATAGCTTGTTGTGGTAATCCTAGCTCCTTGATTTAATTCGAGGACGGAATTCTTTGAAGGTGGGTAGAGTTGTCACCCTCATTTCCCGTATTTCGTATTTATACTCGTAGATTGGATTTTGGCTGTATTTTTTAATTTTCTCGACTTGCAGAATTTGGGTTTTCTCGTATTTCGGGTTTTGGTTCGGCTCGGTTTTAATTGGTTTGGTTTGGTTTGTCATGATGGAACACCATAGCCTACACACACCTCCATTACACCACAACACCCTCATTATAACCCACCTACTTTCTCTCTCCATAATTTCTCCATTAATTTCTCTTCTTCTTCTTCTTCTTCCTCCACCAACACCATAGGCAAGTGCATCTTGCCATTAAATAAGCACCACTTTTTATTTGTTCATTAGCTAGATTTGGACATGGAGAACAACATTAGAACTTGGAATTTTGTGATTTGGAGTCTCCATTGTTCTAGATCTAGGTTTTAACTATTTTCGGATTTACATGGTTTTGATCTATTTAGTTGGATTTATGGGTTTTTGATGCTTCCATATGGAAGAGAATTCAATTTTACTCAAGTTAGAGCTTTGAAAATCTAAATTTGGTTTTGATTTGGCAAAGTTATGAAGAATTGAAGTTTTTGGGTTGGGTGTTCTTCCTCTCGGACAGAGGTAGGAGAAGAACATAGCCTTTCCCTTTTGTTGGCCACGCGGCTCCCGCGTACGACCTCTGCGTAGAGCTCCTGCGTAGTGTTGCTTGCGTAGTACCCTTGCTTAGGGTCTTCTGCGTATGCACCCTGCGTATTGACCCTGCGTATTGCACCCTGCGTATTGTACCCTGCGTATTGCACCCTGCGTATTGCACCTGCGTATTACACCCTGCGTATGCTGGCCTGCGTACTGCGCATTGCGTATTGCTTGCGTAGTGTGCATTGCGTATTGCTTGCGTAGTGACTTGCGTAGCCCTGCGTATGCTGGCCTGCGTACTGTGCATTGCGTAGTGGCTTGCGTACTGTGCATTGCGTATTGCTTGCGTACTGCTCACCTTGCGCAATGTAACCCTTGCGCAATGTAACCCTTGCGCTAGACAACTCTTGCGCAGCCTTGTGTGCGCAGTCTATACCCGCGTAGCCCAACCCTTGACCCCCTTGTGCTACCTACTTGTTTATGATGAATTTGTTATTTCTTGGTCTTGGCTCTTTTATAGTCCTATATATATGGTATTGTATCAGGTATTTACGCCCATTTTATATCCTTACGCCTTTGTCATGAACCTGATTTTACTTATATACTTGGAATGACTATTGTACATGGCCTGGTATGACAAGGAACTTACATAACATGATAGTGACCCGTAATGGTGCACTCCTGACATGACCAACCTGACATGATAGTGGCCCGTCGTGGCGTACTCCTGACAAGTACCCTGACATGAATTATCTTGATAACTTGATAGTGGCCGTGGCGGCGCACTCCTGACTTGACTTGACTTGATAACTTAACTTGACTTGCCTTGATACCGTGGGTGTTCCTGCTTGCTTGCTTGTACAATTCACTTGTCTTGTCTTGCATCATGTCTAGGACGTGACTTCCTGGGTACCACGGCCAGGGACTCGCGCTAAATTGGACTAGGCTAATGATTAGATCAAATTAGAACATAGAGAATTCCCGGTCACAGGCAGTCTCGTTATCTGGAGGCATTAATGGACTTGTAGCTTGCCGACGAGTAGAGCACATTTCCAGCACACTGTCATGTGTTGCACCCTCTAAGTCACCTAAGGGTACATTTGTCTCCCGGGCGATGTACCCACCTATAACTCTCAACCCGCGGAAGGATAACTGGATGGTCTGCAGGGCTTGGGACTGGGAGTTTCTCACTTGCATCTTGTTAGTAATTAGGCTTGTGATAACCCTAGTTAGTTAAAGTAGTAAGCCGTAGTACTTGCTTGGCCGATTGTGAATGAATGGTGTCCAGCCCCGTCTAAGTCTTGTCTAGCCCTTGTACCTGGAACTCTTGATCATGATTGTTTACTTATCTCTAACGATAAATGGGTAGAGACAGTGAGCTATTCAAGCGAAGGGGTACAATCCCGGTCCTTGTTTGGTTTAAGGATTGTAACCTGGCTCCCGGAATGGTTCCACGTCCCTAGTTTATCGCTCTGTGTACTTTTATTTTACTTGTACTTTCCTTTTATTCTTTATGTTTTGATATGCTGGCTTTTGTTCTTATTTGTGGCCTCCTTTGTGGCACTTGCTCTTTCTGGGGTTTGACCCAGCTGGTTTTGTATGGCCAGATTTCGGAGCGGCTCCCGAGGATCTACCAAGCTTCCAGCCCAATGGTGACAACTAGACGGAACCCGGGCCAAGAGTGGGTTTTCCTTTGATTCACCCACTTATATGTAAATTTATTCTTTTGAGGCGTTTAGCCGACGAGCACCTGATAGCTCGATGCACATTTACTTACTGTCTGCCTACGGGCTGTAAACATGATTAACAAATCCTAGGGTTGATCATGTATGACTGAACTCTTGCTAGTCCTATCATTTTGTACGACTAGCTTCATGATCATCCAATATGTAATATTTGGGACGCCTTATATATATATTTGATGCTCTAATATCTTGTAACTCTGTTAATTGCTTGAGATTGAGACAATAGGCTTGACCTTAAGAGACTGCTGGCTTGTAGTAAACCCTCATATCTAGACAGCCGTGACCGTATAGTTGAGATGTATTCTATTTCAATATACGTAGCTGGCTGTGTCTGCCCCCGCTCTCCAGTATTCTGGTTCTGGGGCGTGACACAAGACCTGTACAAGTCATATTGGACTTGATTCATGGCCTTGGGTCCTGTATTTGAACTTTGGTTAAATTATATACATGGACAAAATATGCAGATAATTAATTATTGTGTGCAACGCTGTTTTTGATTTTCTAAAAATACTTAAAGTACTGCTAAAATTATGAAAAAAATAGTATTTAGATACTATGTTAAGTTAGCTAATTTAGTATAATTTTGTGGTATTTAATTTACTGTTTTGCCACTAGTTTGGCATATGAAACCAAAACTCATTTTCTGTACACTTAGGAAAACTGATTTTTATAAAATATTTGTACTGGTTAATAAATTCCAGAAAAATTATAATAAATTTCTATGATTAACAAGGATCACTTTGGTACTTTACTTTAAACAAAACTAGACTTTTTATCTACTTCAAAAATTGTTAGAACACAATGGACTTTTGATTTATTTATTGATTAATTACGACTTGTAGCTTTTTGTGTTATTTGAGTTTTAGCCGTGTTGAACCTCACCCCTCACTAGTGTAAAAATCCTAGAAAGTTAGTGATAGTAGTGTGTCACCCCACATTGGTCTCCTAAGCTAAAATCATCATTTTGGCTAGGTGCCCAATCACCAGTCGTGTTTCACCAATTAGTGTCCTAGTGTTTTAGCTTAGTGTAAAAACTAAGTTGTTGTATTTACTTCTACAGTGACGAGCTACCAGACATCTATAGCATTGTTATCGCAGCTTGTTTTGTTTTACTTTGCTAGAGGCAAGTACTTTCTACGAACTTATATATTGTCACATAAATGAACTGCAAACCCCACCATGTTAAATGCTGATCCTTGGGGTAGCAAGTTAGAATCTCCACATGTTGTACTTCCAGTTACTACCATGCTTAGAACTATCTCCATGTATCTCTCACATGATATAATACGGGTTATGAAGAAACTGATAGTAGTGTACGTGATCATACCCCTCTACAGTACCGAGCAAAGTTTCATTTTATATGTTACTGCGCCGTAGGCCTTATTCTCAAAGCTGTATTTATACGTGTGTACATATATCGCCTTTACACTTGTACGTATGTACATTTCATTTACAGGTGCCCCAGCACTTTGTACATCTATTGACCGATCACGTACCTGCTACAGTTTTAAACATTACATATACATCTGTCTCTATGACATATGTGTCCTTGCCATGATAGACTATGTGATGCCATGTTTCCAGTTATTCCTCTCGTGTTCATTTTCATGTTTCATATGCTAGTTTGCAAGATTTAGTACTTGCTCCCGTCCTGACAGGATAACGTTGTAGGTGTCCTTACTGAGGAGGAGTTACTCTGCGACTCATATTATGGGGTTACTACCGAGGACCCGGCTCTGCTTTACGAGGATGTTCCTGCGGGGAACCTCGTCTAGTTGTCTTTTGTTTACTTAGACTTTTGAGAGTAGACATGTATTAGACTATATCATTTTGTAACTGGACATGTATCCAATTTTATTTCAGTTTACTTGTACTTGGACGTTTACTATATATGATGACTTTTGTGTTTGGAGCATTTATGATTCTTCTTCACTTATAGAACTGTTAGTACATTTAGTCTTATCATGTTGTCTTTAGAACAGCTTACTACGTTTTATCTCAACGTAGGCTGGGCATGACTCGGCCTGGCCCAACAATTTGGGTAGCGGGTCGTGACAGTAGGACTCCAACTACAAGATGTGGCGAGCACCTGGTATCGGAATGAACCCCGACTCCAGGACAAGCAGCTCGACTGGGACACCTTCAAGAAGCTGTTCCGCAGGAAGTTCTTCCCGACATTAGAGATGCGCGAAATGGAGAGGCAATTCCAGAACCTGAAGCAGGAGAACATGACGGTCAGCGAATATGCGGCAGAGTTCGGCCGACTAAGCCGCTTTGCCCAGAACCTGGTAGCTGACCCCAAGGATCGTGCTGAGCAATTCAGGTATGGCTTACGAGAAGAGATTCGCACCCCTGTGATCGCAGGTGGCGCAAAGACTTATAAGAGGATCCTGATCCGAGCTCAGGACGTGGAGAAGAGCCAGCCTTCTCGATCCAAGAGGGAGTATCCTGGAACTAGCAACTTCCAGGGTAGTCAGAAGAGGCCCAACAACAACAGCAACAGGCCCTCGCACCACCAACAGCATCATCATCAGGCGAGAAACAATGACAGAGCACACCAGAAGCAGATCCCTGTCTGTGACTATTGCAAGAGGCCAGGGCATCAGTCGAACATCTGCAGGAAGAGGCTAGGACACTGCCTAGTCTGTGGGTCTGCCACCCACCAAGTAAAAGACTGTCCCATGTCAGCCCACCGGATTGGAACCAACCAGCAAAGAGCTCCCCTACCTACTCAGCAACAACAGTTTGGGCAGCACCAGCAGAAGACCGGGCGAGCTTTTGCTCTAGCAGCCGATGAAGGAGCCAGAGCAGGAACCCACCGCAGATGTTATCACAGGTTCCATTTATGTGTTTTCACATCCTGCTCTAACATTATTTGATTCGGGTGCATCACATAGTTTTATATCATCAAGTTTATGTCTGCACACCACATAGATTCGGGACTTAGCAAGGTGATTAGTAGAGTTATGACCGGTGGTGGACCTATACCCATCACTGAAGCTTGTAATTGTCCCATAACCATCTCTGGCCATCAGTTCTCAACACCTTTACTAGTGATGCCCCTGTCCAACTATGATGTAGTCCTAGGGATGGACTGGTTAAGTGAACAGCATGTGCTGATAGATTGTCATCGAGGATGTGTAATCTTCAGCCCACCAGGAGAACCGGAGTTTGTAATCTTCGGGCTCCGGAAGATATGAAGAGTATCACCTACTCCGCAATCACCGAAGAACCCGGGCCTCCTCACCCTATCATTGCAGAATTTATGGATGTCTTCCCAGATAGTCTTCCAGGATTGCCGCCTGATCGAGATGTGGAATTCACCATCGATCTAGTACCCGACTTTCTTCTATTTCTCGAGGATGCTACAGAGTCAACCCCAAGGAGGCTAAGGAGATGAAGGATCAGATCGACGAGCTGAAGTCGCAAGAATTTATCAGAGACGGAGCTTCACCCTGGAGAGCACCAGTTTTGTTCGTGCCCATGAAGGATGGAAACCGTGCGGATGTGCATTGACTACCGGGCACTGAACAACATCACCATCAAGAACAAGTACCCCCTGCCCCGGATCGACGACCTGTTTGATCAACTGGGGGAGCCAAGGTATTTTCAAAGATAGATCTCAGATCAGGCTACCATCAAATCTAGGTCAGGAAGGAGGATATTCCCAAGACGGCGTTCAACACCAAGTATGGGCAGTTTGAATTCTTGGTCATGCCGTTTGGACTGACAAATGCTCCTGCGGTATTCATGAACCTCATGAACAAGATTTTCCATGAATATCTGGATCAGTTTGTTGTCGTCTTTATCGATGACATATTGATTTACTCGAAGACGGAGGAAGAGCATGAAGAGCACTTGAGGAAAGTGCTGAGTACCTTGAGGAAGGAGAAGCTCTATGGTAAGCTATCCAAATGCGAATTCTTTTTAGACAAAGTAGAATTTTTGGGCCATGTTGTCACAAAAAAAGGAATTTCGGTGGATCCAAAGAAGATAGCTGCTATTGAGAAGTGGACTGCACCAAGCTCGGTTGCAGAGATCTGGAGCTTTTTGGGACTAGCTGGCTACTACCGGAAGTTCGTGAAGGATTTCTCCAAGATTGCGGAGCCAATGACGAAGCTTACCAGGAAGAACGAGGAGTTCATATGGTCTGAAGCGTGCCAGTCAGCTTTTGAGGAACTGAAGAAGAGGCTTACAACTGCGTCGATACTTGCGCTACCCGCAGGTACCGGCGGTTTCTCAATCTATAGTGATGCTTCCGGAAAAGGACTGGGCTGTGTTATTCAACAACACGGGAAAGTAATTGCCTATGCATCTAGACAATTACGGACTCATGAGAAGAACTACCCCACACATGATTTGGAGCTTGCAGCGGTGATATTTGCTTTGAAGCTATGGAAGCACTACCTGTATAGAGAGAGAGAGTGGAAATATTTACGAACCACAAAAGTCTGAAATATGTTTTCACTCAGAAGGAGCTGAACATGAGACAAAGACGATGGCTGGAGCTAATGAAGGATTTTGATATCAACCTGCAGTATCATCCGGGTAAGGCTAATGTTGTTGCAGATGCACTTAGTCGATACCCGATAGCAATGTTCTTGACCAAGGAGCGCCATTTGCTGGAGGACATGGAGAAGCTTAGATTGGAAATTGTACTGTCCGAGGAGGAGATGAAGAAACTTGGAAGAGAAGCCATCGTACCAGGAGAGGAATCATTATTGATGCAGTTGTAAGTACGTTCGAGTCTTATGAACAGGATCAAGGAGACACAATTCCAAGACGAGACGCTTTACAAACTTAGAGACCAAGTGTTGGCAGGAACACTTGAAGGATTTCCAATCGCCAACGACGGAGCATTGAAGAATGGTACGAGGCTTTGCGTACCAACTGGCGAACTGAGGAACGAGCTGATGCAAGAAGCGCACCGGTCGCAGTATTCCATAAATCCAGGAGCCAACAAAATGTACCAGGATATGCGGACTATAGTATTATGGTACGGAATGAAGAAGGACGTATCCAGGTATGTGGCTAGATGTTTAATTTGTCAGCAAGTTAAAGCTAGTAGACAGAGACCAGCAGGATTATTGCAGCCGCTTGACATTCCGGAATGGAAATAGAAGCACATAACGATAGATTTTGTATCGGGACTGCCTCGATCCCAAGGAGGAAAGGATGCCATTTTGGTTATCATGGACCGACTGACGAAGTCAGCTCACTTTATCCCCTTGAAGGTTAGTTTATCTACCGAGAAGTTGGCAGCACTGTACATGTGGCACATCTACCGGATTCATGGAGTTCCGGTAAGTATCGTATCTGACAGAGATACTAGATTTACATCTCACTTTTGGAAGAGTTTGCATGACAGCTTGGGAACCCAACTGAAGTTCAGCACCGCCTACCACCCTCAGACTGACGGGCAATCGGAGAGAACAATCCACACGCTAGAAGATATGCTGAGATCCTGCGTCCTAGAATTGGAGGGTCTTGGGAAGACCATTTGCACTTGGTAGAGTTCTTTACAACAACAGCTACCAAGCTAGCATCGGGATGACACCATTCGAGGCACTCTGTCACGACCCGCAAAAAGGGCACGTAACGCGATAATGCCCAGCCCTCACCGAAAAATCGGCGTGGAACGCTGTAGATTTTTCTACTCTAAACAGTTTATATATAACAAAAACTTGTCGAGAATATGGTCAACTCCGAACGGAGGACAAGCAATGAATATATATAAGAGTACTCAATCACGACTCTAAGATAACAAGTAAAGACTGAAATGTAAAGACAACAAGACGATAAAATAATAATAACCTGTCAAGTCCAACACAAGAATATATACAGTCCAAGTCTCTAACACAGTCCATAATAATAAAAGTCTCAAAAGTAGCTGGAGACAATGTCCAGTACAAAAGACCTACTCTAACTAAGTAATAGGTAGGGTCTCGTCAGGCGGAGCTAAGCCCTGCTGGACCAAAGTCTCCAAGTCTATGCCCACTACGTCATTCGGACCGTAGTAGGTACTGTAGTCTCCCTCATCTGCATCTGTAATTTTTAACATATTCTGTCAGGATGGAACGAGTACAATCTACTAACAGCAGTTCACAAGATATGATAAAAGCTACAAGACTGTAAATAGATAGTATATACAAGAAAATCATAGAATGTACATGTGAATATCATGGCAAGGTAAGCTGTAAATCTAGAGCTAGAACAAGGCAAGTAAAATGATCATGGCATGTACGAGAATCAAGAACCATATCTCTAGGTGTGTGAGAACTAGCTGCAATATGTGGCCGATTTGGGAACTTGCACAAAATAGTAACAGGCCTGGCTAATCATACGTGGGGTGTATGATCAACACTCACAATCAATAGGTGCACAATGGGTGCACAATAGGCTTTGACCATATATCTACACTAATACTCCCCGCCCCCGACTGGTAGAGTGGATCCAAGCAAGACACGGTATCCACATAGTACGTTATACATGGATTCTACGAGAAGGGAGCAAGTCTCTTCGAGAATCGGTGTCCATATACTGCACAAGAACTACAAGGGGCTTGCACAGGATATACCAAGATAACGAGGAATAACATCTCATGTCGGGATCCATGAATACCAATCCGTGTGACCAATGTATCGAGAACAAGCATATCTACACTAATTACATGAATTATAACAGTTATCATAAATTAGAAAAGTGTCAGAGATTGTACTCGCCTGTAATATGGTATGATATATCAACCGGAGCAAATGCAGCGTCTCGAGGACCTATAGAGAACAAGACGTATCAATACTATGCTTAGGAAAATAAAGTCAAATCAATTTAAACCCTATTTAAGTCATTCTAGGTCAAGACACGTCAACTAGACTGTACTAGGTCAACCTAAGTCATATTAGGTCTAGTTAGGTCATACTGGGTCAATGCAAGTCAAACGGAATTAATCTAGGTCGATTTGAGTCAACGGTTGACTTACGGTTGACTTTTGGTCAACTGGTCAACTCTGGTCAACCATGGTCAACTCTGGTCAACCCTAGGTCAATTCTAGGTCACTGGTGACTAATAGTTGACTTTTGGTCAACTGTACAAGTCTAATGGAATTTGGAACTAAATTGGGCAAAGTGTTGAACCATAGTTGACTTTCCGTCGAATCGATAGTCCCCCGGGCGTGATGCCGTGCGAACCTAATTTGCGCTCGCACAAGGCCTAGTCATAAGGTAATCCGAGACACAAGATCTAAGAGAGTACGCAGACAAATTGAATACCACAATAATTAAAGGAAACTTGATCTTTATTGATAATGAACATCTTTTTACAGACTCCGATACAAGACTCTTTGCCGCACGGGCTACAACATGACTCGATTACAAAAGAGTGCCGATGAGATAGCCGTTCCATACATTGCACATCCCTCAATATCACAAGTACTCCATTGACCTGGATGGGAGGGACGCTGAGTCATTTTTGTTGGACTGTCGAGAGCCTTCAAAAGTAGAGTCGCTGAAAGAGAGTCTTCGACGCACGGCCGAAGCTTCAAAAGTCACGAACGTCGCCGAGCTAGTTGGCGCATCCTTCCTGGTTCGCGGGACCTGCAAAGAGCGAGGATCAGCACGATACACATGTACTGGCGAATGGCTAATTAAATCCAAGCTCTGCATTTGATTCAAGAAATTTGTAAACATGTTAGCTAGCTAGTTCAATGATCTTTCTAACCATCCTGTTCAGTTTGCATGTTAACATGCTTTGCTGCAAGCATATGAAATTGTATAACATTGAGCAACTATCAAAATCATCCCGTGCCATGTGCATTTGTTAAGCAGTGTGAAGGGTGTGGAGGCCACTGGCAATTTCAAGCCATCGCGGACTATAGCTGAGTTAGACGGCGACCCTTTCGCGTCGGGTAGCGAGCCCTGTGTGAAAGTTCCCGCATAACTCGCGCCGATGAAGGGCTGGCGCTTACTATACACTCGTTCCTCCCGGGCCGAATCGGTCCCTTGGCCTAGGTAACCGTTCGAGGAAACTACACCTTGTCGACAAGTTGTCCAATGACCGTTTTCCTTTGAACTTAGTTGATTTGCTCATTTAGTCGTATCGTTGCGATAAACATTAATTGATTCATTCATTGGTTTGCATAGACCAAGTATAATTGCATAGGGAAGCATGTTTTTGATTTCCAGAACCGGCAGTTCGTTAACAAGTGTTCATGAAGTATCGTGGCACGATTTTATTGATTCTACATTATTAT
This sequence comes from Iris pallida, assembly GCA_029216955.1. Taxonomy (NCBI): domain Eukaryota; kingdom Viridiplantae; phylum Streptophyta; class Magnoliopsida; order Asparagales; family Iridaceae; genus Iris; species Iris pallida. The sequence goes on along the minus strand of JANAVB010036020.1, from coordinate 9,686,839 downwards.
GACAAGCTTTTTATTTACTTCACATATTGAGTTTGAAGTAGAGGGACGGGGCGAAGAAGGTCAGCCACTCGCCTTAGGCTTGCTTCAAGTGAGCGACCGGTTGGTTGCGCTGTCGTCGCCTACGCGATCACCTGCAATCGCATAAGCAACTGATTAGAACACTGTGTATTTCAATGAATTTCGATATGAATGCGAGCTCGAAAACGCGTCACGAAAACCCATCGAAAGCATTCACGAAAACGAAAGCCAAAACCAATTCAAGTGCGGCATGAAAACCAGAGCAACGGGAGGTCTCTCCCGACTCAGCCGCAGAGCCAATCCTCGAGGCGCAACCCGCTGAATATGGGACTTGGTTCCGAAGAAGCCATTCCATAACGTGGAATGGATCTTAATTCAACCGTTTCCGTTCGATCGACTCGGCCGATTCTGACCTATCGGTCCCGACCGAATCGATAGCGACAGTGTTCCTTTCTCGCGCCCCCGTGGACGGAGACGGGACACGATGTAGGGACGGGGCACTACAAATTAAGCCATAGAAGTTGGGTTAATGGTTTCTAGCCTAATTATGATGGTATGTGGGCTAAGCCCAGCTAGTATGGGGGTCCCACTAGGGTCCAGGCTACCCGGGTCTCCAATTTGAGTCCGAATTGGATAAAATCCAAACCAACCCAAATAAATCCCAAAAAATCACATAAAATCAAATAAAATTCCTAAAAAATTATAAAACTTAAAAAATGACAAAATACCCCTAATTCGAAAACTGGAGGTGACAAATCTACCCTTCTTAAAAATTTCGTCCTCGAAATTGAATGAGAACTAACTGCAATCATGAATGAACAAGGAAAGAAAAAGATAGAATTTTATCGCAAGACTCGAAGAGATATGGAAATCGCTCCGCATGTCATCCTCCCTCCCAGGTGGACTCACCTGGAGAGTGGTGTCTCCATGCAATGCGAACCAAGGGAATGACCTGGTTCCGGAGCACCTTCTCTCTTCGGTCCAAGATCTCGACCGGTTCTCTGGGTAGCTGAGTGTCGGTCCCACCTCGATCTCGGAGTGGTCTAAGACGTGACTGGGATCTGCCACGTACCGCCTCAGCTGTGACACGTGGAACACACAGTGCACTCCCTCTAGTGCGGGCGGTAACTCCAGTCGGTAAGCCACTGCACCGACCTTGCCCAAGATACGGAATGGTCCGATGTATCGTGGGCTAAGCTTCCCGCCGCCACCAAAACGAATCGTGCCACGCGTCGGAGAAATCCGCTGAAAGACAAGATCACCAACCTAGAACAAAACACAAGACTTAGATAATCAAACAATCACAATCAGACTCAAGTACTAGAAAAATCTAAACTATACCTCAAACTCTAACGGCCTCCGGTGGCTATCGGCCCAATGCCGCTGCCTATCCTGCGCCACCCGAAGTCTATTTCTGATAACCCTGACCTTTTCTGCAGCGTCCACTACCATCTCAGGGCCAAGCAAAACCCTCTCGCCGACATCATTTCAAGACAAGGGAGTACGGCACCTCCGTCCATATAGAGCCTCGAAAGGTGACATCTCTATACTGCTTGGTACTGTTGTTGTAAGCAAACTCTACCAAGTGAAGGTGGTCCCCCAAGATCTTCGAAGTCCAAGACACAAGTATGCGCATATCCTCGAGGGTCTGAATCGTCCTCTCCGACTGCCCGTCTGTCTGGGGGTGATATGTTGTACTGAACTTGAGCGATGTGCCCAAGCTAAGCTACAAACTCCGCCAGAAATGGGAATGAATCGGCTGTCCCGATCCGAGACTATGCTCACTGGAACCCCGTGCAATCGACTATCTGCCGTACGTACATCTCGGCCAACCTCTCCGTCGACAAACCTACTTTGAAAGACAAAAAGTGGACCGATTTGTTCAATCGATCAACAATGACCCAAATCGCATCCTTCCCTCCTGGAGAGCGCGGAAGCCCAGATACAAAGTCCATAGTGATATACTCCCACTTCCACGCAGCAATGGTAGTGGCTGGAGTAATCCACCGGGTCTCTGCCTCCCGGCCTTCACCTGATGGCACACCAAACATCTCGACACGAACTGAGCCACCTCACGTTTCATGCCTACCACCAAACATGCTGTCTCAAGTCTCTATACATCTTGTTGGCTCCTGGATGCATAGAGTACTGAAACGGTGCGCCTCCTGAAGAACCTCCTCCCGAAGTCCTCCACTCGGCACGCACATCTGGTACCATGCTCAACGACCCATCCCCTGCTAAAGAGAACTCATCCAACAGCCCTATCTGGACATGCTCCCTGATGACCCTCAGAGCCTCATCCTCAAACTGAGCTGTCCTGACTCTCTCAGCTCCGACTGTACCTGCAGACCCCACATCTGTGCCTCGAACCCAGAAACTATCACCTCAATGCCCAAGCTCTCCAGATCAGCCAGAAGGTGACGATCCATCGTCAAACACATGGCCACGGGATACCTGCTCAAAGTATCCGTGACCACGTTGGCCTTCCCCGGATGGTACTGTAAGGATATATCAAAATCCTTCATCAGCTCTAACCATCGCCTCTGCCTCATATTCAACTCCTTCTGGGTAAGCACGTACTTCAAGCTCTTGTGGTCAGTATAGATCTCCACACGCTCTCCGTACAGATAGTGTTTCTACAGCTTCAAAGCAAAGATGACCGCTGCCAGCTCAAGATCGTGGGCAGGGTAATTCCTCACATGAGGACGTAACTGCCTGGATGCATAGGCAATTACCTTCCCGTGCTGCTGAAGCACATAACCTAAACCCCGTCCTGAAGCATCACTGTAGATCGTATAACCACCAGATCCAGATGGCAGCGTCAAGATAGGAGCTGTAGTCAACCTCGCCTTCAGCTCCTCGAAGGCGGCCTGGCACTCATCGGACCAAACAAACTCCTCGTCCTTCCTGGTAAGGCGGGTCATCGGCTGGACAATCCTGGAAAAGTCCTGCATGAACCTCCGGTAATAACCTGCCAGACCCAGAAAACTCTGAACCTCTGCTACTGAGCTCGGCGTCGACCAGGACTCTACCGCAGAAATCTTCTTCGGATCTATTGAAATCCCCTCGCCAGAGACAACATGGACTAGGAACTCCACGCGATCTAAGAAGAACTCACACTTGGACAGCTTCCCATACAGTTGCTCCCTCCTGAGAGTGTCCAACACAATCCTCAGGTGCTCCTCGTGCTCCTCTGGCGTCTTCGAATAGATGAGAATGTCATCAATGAAGACCACCACGAACTTGTCAAGGTACTGATAAAATACCTTGTTCATCAAGTTCATGAATATTGCCGGGGCGTTGGTTAACCCAAACGGCATGACGGTATACTCATACTGGCTATAGCGAGTCCGATAGGCAGTCTTCGAAATGTCATCCCGCTTCACCTTCAACTGATGGTACCCGATGCGCAAGTCAATCTTCGAGAATACTCTCGCCCCGCTCAACTGGTCGAACAAGTCATCAATCCTTGGCAAAGGATACTTGTTCTTGATGGTAAGGTTGTTGAGCGCCCTGTAATCAATACACGACGTACCGTACCATCCTTCTTAGGGACGAAAAGAACTGGCGCGCCCCAAGAAGATCTAGATCGAATAAAGCCCTTGTCCTCCAGCTCGTCGACCTGCTTCTTCAGCTTCGCTAACTCGCTATTGTTGATTCTATAGACGTGCTTGGAGATAGGCTCACGCCCTGCACTAGGTCTATAGAAAACTCAACATCACGATCTGGCGGCATCCCAGACAGCACCTCGGGAAAGACATCCAAGAACTCAGCAATAAGTGGATGTGGCAATATCGGCCCCGCCAACAAAGCTCCGCAGAATCCATCACCCTGCTCCACTGTACCCCTGGTGAACTCATACTCCGGCTCTCCCGGCGGCCTAAATAGAATTCTGCCCCCTCTGCAATCGATGCTAGCTTGGTGCGTGCTCAACCAATCCATACCGAGTACCACATCGTAACTCGGAAGTGGCATTACGAGCAAACAAGCACTCAGCTCCCCCTCTCAAAGAAACTCTATGTCCCTTGCAAGTATTATTAACTAGGATGATGCCATTTCCAGTCATAATCTTGCAAGTCCTATCAAGATACTCAGCAATGATATTGTGCCTAAGTGCAAAAGAAACTGACACAAAACTGTGCGTAGCACCTGAATCAAACAATGCTAAGGCAGGGAAAAGAATCAAGAAGAACCGAACCTGCAACTACATCTGCGACTGGCTCGATCTCCTCAGCTGCAAGAGCAAAGGCTCTACCCTGACCACCCCGCTGCTGGTGGTGCTGAACAAATCGCTGCTGCTGGGTCGAAAGGGGACCCCTCTGCTGCACTGTAGGAACTCTCGTCGGTGCCCTCTGAGCTGTACCAGTAACATGAGGGTTCACTGGACACTCCCTCAACTGATGGCCTGCTCTGCCGCAAAAGAGACGCACTCCTAGCCTCTTCCGGTAAACCTTCCAGACGTGACCAGGCTTCTTGCAGAAGTGACAAGGAGCCCCATGCTGTGCCTGCCTCGGCTGGGTGTGCTGCACCTGCTGCTGAACTGGTGCTCTGGCCTGCACCTGCGGCTGGTGATGCTGGAAAGAACGATGCTGAAGCTGAGGCTTAGCAGCCCCTGCACTGCTAGTAGCCCCCGAGAAATGATCACGCTCCCTCTTGGGCTTCAAGCCCCACTCCCGCTCAACCTTGCGGGCCTCTGCATAGATCTGGGCATACGTCTCATAGAAGGATGAGGTGCTTGATATCCCAAGCGAGTCCCTCCCTGAACCGGCTCGCCCTGATCTCCGGGTCTCGAACCATGTACTCTGCGTATCGGCTCAGACGGCCGAACTCCGCTGCGTACTCCTCCACAGATAGACTGCCCTGCTGCAGATCCTGGAACTGCCGCACCAAGTCAATCTTGTCCGTAGGGAAAAAGAACTTTCCCTTGAAGAGGAGCTTGAACTCTGCCCAAGTATGGCCCTCTCCAGCTAGGGCTGGCTCCTTCCTGAACCAGGTGCGTGCAATGTTTAGCAACTGCAAACCTACCGCCTCGACCTTCAGGTCATCAGCTAGGCGGAGGCCCTCATCTGCCGCTCGATATCCTCGAGCCAATCGTCTGCATAGCCACACCCTCGGTCCCACTAAAGTCATGGGGCCCGAGCTTCTTAAAGTCCTGGATATCTCCGTACCTAGTACGCGTCCCCGGATGAGGAGCCCTCTGCTCCACGGCTGCAAGGGCCAACTGATGGGCATCCTCCATGCCCTGACGTATCGCGTCTGTCTGCCTCTGCTGTGCCTCGGCCTGGGCTCTCTGAGTCTCCAGTATCTGCTGGAGGAAGGCAAACATCTGCCCCATATCTGTAGGTAGATGAGGTAGGTGGAAGTACGTCTGCAACTGGCGGAAGAATCTGCTGCGCAGGAGGAGGAGAGCGCCCCCGACAGCTCCCGGCACTACGGAAAGAGCACCCGCAACCCCAGGAACTGTCATCGAGTAGCTGGAGGAGTACCCCCAAGAGCTCCAACAGAAGTCCCTCTGCAGGGGAGGTGACCGGAGCCTGCCCGCCAGAGGTGGCAGACCTCTCCGTCTCCCCGTGCTCCTCGCCAGGAGAATGAGTCATCACTATCCTGGAGACAAATTAAAAAAAGATATCAATATGGCACACGAAGGCAATATCAAAGGAGGACATCTAGAATGCAGAAAATCAATAAAGACGGTAAGCAAGATAAGCAAGAAAGATCCTACTGTGATTGAGCACTCCTAACCTACTACCTCCTATGTTAACACAGGTTCGTAGTCAACACTCTAAGACGAGTGCCGCCATGACATCGCACTAATCGCGACTTCAGGACCTGCATGGGCCACCACTAAAACGTGTCACGACCCGCATCCGCAAAAAGGGCACGTGACGCGACAACGCCCAGCCCTCACCAAAAAATCGGCATGGAACGCTGTAGATTTTTCTACTCTAAATTTATATATATAACAAAAACCTGTCAAGATATGGTCAACTCCGAACGGAGGACAAGCAATGATATATATATAAGAGTACTCAATCACGACTCTAAGATAACAAGTAAAGACTGAAATGTAAGA